>JASSUY010035264.1:61542-75121 GCA_032466535.1 Forpus xanthops
GGCAACCCATTCCAGTGCCTCACCACCCTTACAGTAAAGAATTTCTTCCTCAGATCCAATCTAAACTTTCCCCGTTTTAAGTTTGAGCCCGTTACCCCTTGTCCTCTCACTACAGTCCCTCATGAAGAGACCTTCCCCAGCATCTGTATAGGCCCCCTTCAGATACTTGAATGCTGCTATGAGGTCTCCGCACAGCCTTTTCTTCTCCAGGCTGAACAACCCCAACTCTCTCATCCTATCTTCGTAGGGGAGGTGCTCCAGTCCCTTGATCATCCTCGTGGCCCTCCTCAACCATTTAGGACAAGAAGATGAAAGCAACCCCCTGCCTTTAGGCTGGAATGGGTACATGGCTTGCCTAAACTTTTCTTCCAGAAAGTCTTGATTTTCCTCATTTTGTGCTATCTAACTTTATGGTGGGTAGAATTTGTGATTGCACGTAATCCTAACCAAACAGAAGTCATTCACTATGCTGCTGATGTGGTTATATGTCTAACTGCCCTTTTCCTTCAGTTGCATTTCATTCTGTCTTTGGGGTTGAAGAAGTAAAAATGCACAACCTGAGTCTGCTACCAATGATGATGGCAGCAGAAGTTTAGTACCTCTCACTTAAAATTTCAAAGAGGAGAATTTGGCTGTTGGATTTCAGAAAACTTCCTACATGTTTGTAACACATTTGAAAATTTCAACTGTACTGTAGGAAATTTTTCTTTTAAATGCATATCCTGATTTCCCAGGGCACTTTTCATGCCCTAAACTTCCTGCTGTTAAGAAGATCCCACACTGCATGGAGCTGACTCACTCCTGCCCTGTAGGGTAAGCAGATCCCAAGGGCACCCATAGGCCTGGATGGTCCCATCACCATTTGTGGGTAGCTCCTCCATGAGAGCACACCTCTCAGTCCCAGAGCAGAGAGATCTCAGAGCAGGTAATTCACCTGAGATTAATCCTGCACCGCCGGTTTGAGAACTGCTGTGAGAGCATGCATCCAGGAGCCTGTTAGTTTTAAGTTGGCGTAATGGCCATGGGGAATTCCTGTTGATACTCTCTCTCATTTACTCCGATTGGGCACAGGAGACAGCAACCTGATGTTAATTTACTTGTGTTTCTTTGTTTAACAAACAAAACATTTGTTTTATGTTCAAATATATGTGTAGGATTTTAATCTAGATGTATTCAACAGACAACAAATAAAAATTATGCTTTGTGGGCATCTCACTAGTGTTGAAAAACAGAAGGCTAATGTCTGCAGTAAGTAGCACCATCTAAAGCAGTACCTAACTGTGTTAGATCTCATAAATCCTTTATACTTAAAGGAAAAGAAATTCTGCTTGCTCTAACATGAAATGTGAAACTTTCTACCTCAAGCAACAAACCCATCTGTCAAAGCTAGTCTGTAAAGCAGAGCCCCGCTGGATGATCTGAAGGGCAGAAAACAGCTGTGATGTACTACAGGTTTGCATTTGTTAGCAAATAGTCTTTGGGTAATATTTATCAGCATGCGTGGTCTTCCTTTAAGAAAACCAAAACGAGTTGCCTGTGAGAAGTTTAGCCCCAAAGAACAAGTTTGAAAAGGCAGAAGGAAATGGAGACCTGCCAAGCTTGTTGGCTGGAGCCACGGACAAGAGCAAGGCCTGTCTGAACTGCCACTCAGTTTTTATCCTGTGAGTTTGCAGGGTTGGTGATTAGAGTGGCTTTCGCCCAATTATGCTGTGATTATTCCGCTGCACTGTAATTGACTGGGGAGATATGCTAATACCTGTCATTTGGGATGATAAAAGATGAGCGGAGGACGCAATGCATTATTTAGCTGGCTGTGTGATAGATGAGGGATGCGCAGAGTGCTTTAATTGCTGAGAAGAGAGGTTAAGCTGAACGAACGGATGAATTAGAAATGAGTTTTTTTATGGCTTGTGGAAAAGTGAAATAAAGGGAAATGTGCTTTAAAACTGTAGCAGCAGATAGAAGCAAACACAACAAGATGAGGTCTTTTAGGCAGCTTACTCCCTTAATTTAAATATATAAGACAAAACATGGTTTAGTGCTCAGTAATTAATGATAACAATAATGGTAAGAAATGGTTGGTGAGTTCATATCCTTGCCCAAAAAATCATTGTAAAAGGAATTGTTTTTATTTGAGGTGATATTTGGTGATTTTGAACCTTTTAAATTTCTGCTGCAGTTCAGACCTTTAAAACCTCATTTCTAAGGGCCGTGGTACCACTGCTGAATAGTGTGTTTTGTGTGCATAGGTCAGATACAGATTTACATAAATAATACCACACACATATATACATATATATACACACACACACGCAAAATCTCTTGAGTATACATGTTATACAGTTAATAAGTGCACAGAGAGAGAAGTGAGATAAAATGAATATTCATAGCGGTTGGAGGAATGTAGAGATACAATTAGCAAGAGTATACAAATAACTCACAAGTGACAAAGCGCTTACCCTTTGGGTGGGAAGGTCATTGGAAACTGTATCTTCTTTTTTAAAAGATTACCCATTGAAAAACAATGGAGGCAACTAATAATTTCCCCGTTGTGTCCTTTGCATTTCCACAAGCCTTTGTCTGTGGTTTAGAAAAACATTTAGGTCTATTCCATGAAGGCATGTGTGGATAGGATTTTGGGAAGGACTTCCACTTTGCATCTGGGAAAGTAAGGTGTCTGTAGTGTGATGGAACCTTTATGAAATGAAGGAATTGATCTCCAGTGTGGTGGATGTCCCCAAACCTCTCTTAACTGCTGGGAGGTTTCTGCTTCATTGCTGTATGTTTTTTTGTTTTGTTTTGTTTTGGTTTTTTTTCCCAGAAGATGCTGGTTCTTGAGCCATTATTATTGAATGGTAATGGATTAATCTAGAATATCCTGCTTCATGAGCTGGATGCCAGCTTGAGATGGTTGCAGTGCTCTACTGCTGAGGTAGAATCTGCAGGGCCAACCACTCCCCCAGATAGAACTGTCACCTTATTCTTTCTGTCATTCATCAAAACTTCTTTATGACTGCTTTTCATCATCTTACTTGGGGACTGGCAACTTCTTTTACAGTTGTACAGCCCATTGTTAACTTAATTTTTTTTCTATATTTATTTTTGAAAGAGCAGTTTATAAGGTAGTTTGCTGCTTTTATGGAGCGATTTATATTGCAGTGTGATGGTTAATATAATTTTTTGTAAAATGACCACTTGGATTTTGCAATATGCTTCTGGTTGCACCTTGGCTTCTTTCCATTAGTTGAATGGATGCAGCTCTCAGAAAAGCTGTGCATCTTTGAAGAAAGAAGCAGTGAAATACTGTAATGTTATTGGTTTATGGAATGTTGTATAGAAAAATCTAACTTAGAAATCTTAAGGAATCCCTTATTAACCATTGTGAAAGTTGATATACAAGAAAGTTTATTCTACATGACTTAGTTTGTAGTAATGTATTTAATGTAAAAAAAATGCATTTTCCCACCCAAAGAGAGATCCAAGCAGTTTTTTGTTTCTTGAGGTGGGATACCCCAGATAACAGCTGGCATTAGGAAGCATGGCCAATGCTTGGCACAATGATGGGGAATGTAACAACGTCCTGCCAGAGCCAGTGGGATGTGACGTTGTAATAGCCTGGTCTAATGCAGTATAAGCTGTGGTTCTAGTCCAGCAGGACACAGACAAGGACAAAGAGGTTATGGAAAGGGGCAGAGGAGCTGCCTGCTCACCATGGGTCCCAGGTGGGAGCAGGTCCCTCCTGCAGGTACGCAGAAGCAGCAGGGTGGATCCACACTGGTGTGTCTGCTTGGGATCCAGTAGCTTCTGACATGACAGATACCTTTTTTCTGCCTAAATCCCTCTGCTGGTTTTGTGATTTGTGGCCTTCCATAGTTTTTTCTCGCTCCCAGGTTTGTGATAGACCCTTGCAATTTAGAAGGGAACAAGGCCCAGCCCTGCTTGTTTGCAGATAGCATTAGCACCCTGGGAAATGATCTTATCCAACTGTGTGTTTGCAGTCAGCTATTCATCTGCTTCTATGTGAGTTTGTGTAAATACAATGAGGATAAGGCTACTAACTTTTTTCAGCCTTTTCTAGTCCAAATTCCCTGCAAAGCACTATCTTCACTATTATGCCATGTACAAAGCATCCAGTGACTTTCAGCATGTTGTAACTATGAAATCAGCATGCAGCTTAGATGATTTTCTTACTCCTTGAATAACAAATTTTAACTTTTCTAGGAAAATAAAAATCACTTACGATACAACAGCAAATACTGCTGAGAGCAAGCCATTTTTTCAGTACTCTGCCACTTAAAAGATGTGTACGTGTATGTTTACATAGCATGTAAATATGTGAAAATAAATGTGTAACATATGTAAAATGTGTTACGTGCACACAGACTCATCGAGTTAATTTCTGTATTGCATCATGATGCAGATGCCTGTCTATCAGAGAATTTTGGCTTATTCTGATGAGCCCTAAGATGTACCTGCAGTAGGTATAGAAGGGAAGCTTAACTTAAAACAAAGCCCAATATACCTGAAAAAACCACCTTGCTTATGATCAGCAGAAATGAATTATAGGAAGGAGTAGAATGTTAGTTCATAATAGTTAATCTTTGTTACTTTTTGTTCAGTACATTATTAGGTCAGTTGGAAAATATTAGTCCTCAGTTGTCACTTGGCTTAGTGCTATTTCTCTACTTGTAAGTATCTACAATTTAAATTCTGAGGCAAAAATAACTTACTTTGTTACTGATAAAAGATAAAACCTATTTGACTGACGTTGTTGGAAATAAGTGATAAGAAGCTTTAACAGATCTATCAATCAAAACAGCAGTTTTATTTCTTGTATTACTGGCTCCTGAGGCTTTGCTGCACCACGTGAGAGGTAATTTCTTACCGTAGCCTTTTCTTACTGTGCGCTTGATGTACTTTCTGGAGTGGGTGGTGAAAACTGTACATTTTATTTTGTTTGCAGTGTTTCAGTCATAAGGTTTTGATGATCTCAGCTAGTTTTTTTAGTAGTTATGTCTGGGTATGATCTAAGGAATCTTGGAAACCCACTAAGGTAATAGGAAACTTAGGTCAGGGGTGAACAGAGTAATTTTTTAGACTAAAAAAAACTGGGGGCAGGAGGGGAGCAAAACTGCTCTTATAATGCTTTATGAAAGCAAACCAACAACAAATCTTGAGAAATTCAAAGCATTCTTTCCTTTTCATAGTTTTCCATTAGGGCTCTATATACATTTTGCAGTGCTGCTCTAGGCTCCATTTGCGAAGTGTCTTCCGGATTATGTGAGTGATGCTTGTGCTGGTTTTTGATCTCTAGATCAATCCCAGTGATGGGAGTTTATTGAAGCCTCCAGTGGGTGAAACATGGGACAAGACAGCAGAAGCTCCTTTGATAGTGCCTGGGTAGCTTGTTAGAAGAGATAGCAGTGACATCCAAAAGAAGGTATTTGGGAACCATAGTGTGGTGCTGGAGAGAGCACTTTCCTTGACTTATCTGGCAAAAGCATAGACCTGGTAGAGATTTTTATTCAGAAAGAAGGGAATTCCTCCTTCACCCCATTTCCATCCCTCTCCCTCCTCCCCCCCCGAATAATTTTAAACAGCATTGGCACAGAGCCCTCCAACTTTGAATTTCAAATTATTCAGCTATATAAAAGAGAATAGATGCTGCTATGTCTCAAGCCAGGCACCCATGGTTTGAGGGCTTTATTTGGACAGAAACCTGTGTCCACATAAGTTCATGTAAATACGTGCACACACACACACATACATAATATACGCAATATAACAATTTTGTTATCCTCAGTGGAAAAAGGCTTTTTGTGTTCCGTGAAAGAAAAAGGTAATATAAAGTGTAAGAGGCTAAGCCCAATATTTGGGATAGAGATGTTCTTCTGAGTTGACAGGAACAACTGTGAGTTAGAAAGAAATGTATTAGGAGAGTAAAAAAAACCACCAATAACAGCTGAACAAACATTTGTTTCTGCCTAACTGTAGTACCATGTAAAGACGTGGAATTCAGAGGTCAATGTAGTATCTTCTGTTCAGTGGGAGAGCAAAATTGTGAGTGACTCTGAATCATACTTTTTTAAATAATGTATTTGTTGTTTTCTGTTAAACATATTTCAAAGGTTACTAAGTAATTTGGTATTTACCAAATAATGCCCATGACCAGTAGTTGCTGAGTCATGATTCAAAGTTAGCATTATGGTGGGAGATTAAAGGAGACTATGACTAGCATTATGTTTTCAGCTTTGAAAAAGGTGTTCTGGCAATTCTAAACAAACAAGCTGGGGCTGGGGAGCAGAAAATGCTGCAGTTTGGAGGGCTGAAATTTTGAGTTCTCATTCATTCTAAATGTTCCAAAGGTAATAAAACACTTTCTAGAAGTCTAAATGAGATGAAATGAATTTGATTTTAGGGGGAAGGGAGCTCATTTCTGTGGTTGTTGCTTAATCAACATCTACTCTGCCACTTCACATCAGCTTCTGTCCTTTCCAAGTGAATTAGTTCTTTGGGCAGCACGTTAAGAGGAAGTGTATTGTTCTTGGCAGGGCACTTGAATTTCTAATTACCAGATTCCTGCCTTAATTGCAATTACCTGGACACCCAGGCAGGGTGAACTTTTGGAAAAGAATGTAATTAGTGCAGAAGAAACCTTGCTGCCAACTGCTTGTCTGGATATCTACACTAAGCAGAACCTTGATAAGTTCACATCTCTACAGGCAAGCTATCAATCCATTGAGATGCTGTCCAAATGTTGTGCAGGTCTGTTGCAGTGTGTGTGATTATTGTGTGGTCTGAGACCCAATGTAAGGTTAAATTGGCCTTTCTGTTCCTACCTGAGTTTAGGGAACAAGAAGGACCACTCTGAGAGAATTGTCTTCATTTTTTTTTCATCAGATGCAGAATTTATGTAAATAAATGGCAATAGCAAGTTGTGGTCTGTGTAAGATAAATGAGGGGCACAAAGTAATTTAATTCAAGTAAAAATAAACAATTTAGATAATTTCTTTCCAATAAGCCATTCTTTACATACAACTACAGAGGCAAAATGTTGCCAGCCCAGAAGAAATCATGCAAAACCACACTTTCAAGCTGAAGTGGAGCCATAGTGAGGGTGGCTGTAAATACAGTTTGTGGTCTATCCTGATTATAAGCTGAAATCACTTGGCTTAAGGGCCTCCAGAAAGGTTTGCTGCATCAGGCTTTTATTGTCAGCTCCCTTGTGTTGACTCACAGGAAAATTAAATGTAATTGATGAAAAATAAGGGAAAAGAAATTAAAGAATTACTGCATTTAAAAGAATTACTGAGAAACATCTTTCTGTAATTGTAACATTTTAGTAATTCAGCTTTCAAATAGTGTCGCTGATGAGGAAATTGAAAAACTTATGTGTTAAACATTTTCTGTACTGGGGCTTGAGTTCTTGGAGGGGCTTTGTTTCTTTCCTTCATCCCTTTTAATAGAAAAACCTAAAATTCTTACAAAAATGTAGGTGTGATAGATCTCCATTAGGGAGCAGACTGACTTTGTTGCCATGATGGTAGCCAGTTGTGTACCAGTGTAACTTACTGGTGGAAAATAAGGGAAGTTCTCAGATAAGTGCCTTCTGTTTGTATAGAGGGAGTTATAAAACTGCTTTGTTCTTTAAGAAATGCAGTTAAGAGCACTTCAAATGAGCTGCTTAAATGCTAGGCTTCCTGAGCTCACATCGCAGTGAAAGGGTTGTGGTGGGAAGGGTGGTGGTGGTATAAAACTCTTCCAGTTGCTTTGAAATAACACAGGGGTAAAGGAGATGAAGGAGGTGGGCTGATGAAGCCCTGGTGAATAGTTAACTGGTTTAAATTCAATTACTGGGGTGTTCAAGTCGTTAACAAGTACATCAATATGGTTTTTATTAACAAAAGTTTTCCTGTCACATATGGTGTGCTTGGCAGCAAGAGCTTGCACTCAGCCAGCCTAACTGCATAGACAAATCTTGTTCAATCAGATCCCAGGAGTTGCTGCCCATCCCTCACTTTTGCCAAAGCAGAGGTGACAATACTAAACGGCTTCAGGAGAAGATTCAAGAGAAGATTCAAGGACAGCAAGTTTGATGGGCTCAGTACTGAGGGGCTTACATAGCTTTTAGATTTTGAATTTGTGAAAAACAAATGCTTTAAAAAGTTTGGCTATCGCAGTGTTTTCGTTGTGATTTTTTTCTCTCCCCTCCCTGTTTAAATTTGGCTATCCTCAGTCTTACCACTCACACTTTTTATTTTCTTTTTTCCCAGACATACATTATTGGAGAAAGTCATGTTAGTGAGTTTTGGGGAATTTTACTTTCTTTCCATTCTTTCTGTTTTAGCCAAAATATGTATTTATGTGCCTCTTGTGCTAGAAAATAATATGTACCTATTAGTATTGGGCAGAAGAATGGAGAGTCATACTCTTGCACACAAGCAGAAAAAAGTTTCATTGACAAATTGTGATATTTAGGTGCAGATTTTGAAACATTATAAAAAAGTTTCTTTAGGCTTTTTGGAACTCTTGGAAAATGTTCCATGTAAAGGTAAATGAAGGCACAGACTCCAAAAAGTGAAAGTGGATCTGGGTAATCTTTTACTTCTTAGTTATAGCAGGTCTTAATATTTCTGGTTAGAGTCACAGTGTGGTTAATATTGAAGACTCAGATGTATCAAAAGCTTACCTGGAATCAAATAGTGAATCCCTTCGACTTCCCAATTGCTCAGAGTGAGCAAAAGGCCATCCCCTCTGAGGATGAATGGGGACTGTTTGTGCTAGGATGATTGCTGGTTCTGTACCTCGGCTAGAATGTGTCTCTCAACACATGTATCTGTGTGGTGCTAAAGTGAACAGAATAGACATTATGATTTGCACTTTGCTTCCTTTTGTTTTGAATTCAAAGGCCATCCCTAATTGATGGAGGTTTCCTTTACGATGCACTTATTTTCAATTCCATCATGCAGTGCTTGTGCTGCCCCTCGCCTTCGTAGATGAGCTGGTCTTTGACCCAGAACTGGTAAATGAACCCTGCAGGGAAATCATTAGAGAATTGGAACGGTTGCAGTGGAGGGGACAAAGGTCAAACCATTACTTCCCCATAAGATCGCCGACTTAAATTGGACTTCTTGCTTTTTGGAAGCAGGTCAAGTGTCAGGGATGGCTGAAGTGGTCAGGTACAAACGGGTATAGATCATGGACTCAGTTCAGTGGTTTTAGCTTAAAAAATTAAGGCTAGGCAGGCTGGATTTAGTCTAATGATGCCATCTCTGCTTCTGTCCTCTTTTCTACCTTTAAAAAGCAAAATTTAAATCCTGAGAAGTCAATGGGAGCCAACACTCTGACATTAATGTGCTATTTGTGATTTTTTTGGTACATTGATAATTTTTTAGAGTAGTTGGTTCAACCTTTTTAGTCTTTCCTTGCAGTTTTCTTTGATTGAAAAAATAACAAATGATATTTTGTAACAAGAAAATACCTCCATAATTCTTAAAAGAAATATGCCTCCTGCTCTTTTTCACTTCCTCAACTGTTCTTTGCATAATTTTTTCACTCTCTTAAAAAATGTAAAATGACCTTTTTCAGGCTTTACAAAATAAATGTTTCCTGCTCCTGAAGGACGAACTCTGCAGTAGTGCATCTACAGCAATGAAATGTATAGTACTGAATATGAGAAAGTATTTAACTTAGAATTCTGAAGCCTTGAAACGTTTTTATAATGCTTTATGTAACTCCAGATATGTAACTATGTAAAATAAGTCTAAGATACCAAAAATGCCAAAAAGCCATGGGTGTCATGCTGCGGAAATATGACCACAAACACTAAAGAACAAAAAAAATTGGTTTGTACTAAAAAAAGAAGGGGGGGGGGGTGTTGGGAAGTGTCTCTGAAACCTGAAGGTCTTTTCACTGCGACTTCAAGGTGCCACAGAGACCCCTTAGAAACATTCTTCTAGGCTCTAATGCTGTTCATAGCTCACAGCAGTTAGTAGATCTGAGTCTGACTTGTGTAAGAATTTCTCCATTTCTGAAATAATTAACGAGATGCAAGAATTTAACACAAATGCAGGTTTGAGTGAGTGGGTTGAAACCCAGGTTTTCTTTTGAAATCGGCAGCAGAGGAGTGTTTCTACAGAAGTAAATACTCTTTGGTCAGGGAAGATAAATTAATTGCAATGTGTCTGATAGGTAAATGTCTTAAAAGCATTAATAAGAAAACAACTGAGGGAAAAAATGGATTAAGTACTACTTTGACTGGGCTATCCTGCCTCAGAAACACCCGTGCTTGAGATGCACAAGTCAAGAAGACATGGCAGGAGTCAATGTGAAACTGTTCACCGTCTCCAGGTGTGGAGGGACAGACCATGAGATCATGTGAGGAGTGCTGTGTTAGGTCGCAGATGGCCTGCTTCAGTGGGCTCTGATTCAGTGGGCTGTCTTCCCAATTTGGTTCTCTTACGTCTTACTCTGTGGGTAAGGAGGAACAAAAATGTTCATTTTCGTGTGTTTATTCTTTGAATATAGTTTGTCATGGAACACACACACACACACCTTCCCCCCTTAGTTTACACATTAATTTCCTGGACGGTTCTTGTAACTATGATTTATCCATAAGAAGGAAAAAGGAAAAATTGAGTAAGAGAAAGATTGTATTTTATCAGACAAAATTCCCTTTCTGTGGTGCGTCCAATGGGTTTGCATGCTGCCTGCTGCGGGGATGACATCTTTTGGGTTACTACAGCCTTGAGCACTGTGGCAGTGGAGAACAGACACCCTGCTCCTCAGCTGATGAGGTTCTCCTGCTGAGCTCCCTCCCCACAGCCAGCAGTGCTGCGGACCTCCTGCCCTACAATTAGAAATGAACATACATGGTGAAGTGAGGGTTGGTGAAGGAGCCAAGATGGTGCCAGTGCAGGAGCTAGAAGCCCAAGTCGAGATGGTGGGGAGTCAGGGGGGCTGAGCACAGAGAAGAGGCTGGGAATAGAGAAACATCTTGATTTTTGTACTTGAAGAGGGGGTTACAGCCTGGCCTGTGCCCTAATGGCACCCTGCCTGCTGATCAAGGGAGACTGGCCTGCTGGAGTCTGTCACCCTTTACTCCAGCTGCTTGCTCTTCCTGCAGCTCTTTCCTCTGAAGCAGGCTGGGTATGACAAGCACATCATTGCTGGTGTGCGGACAGAAAGCAGGTTCCCCAGCACCTTCAGTGTTGTGCCAGCTTAATAGGGCCAACAGTTTGGAACGTGAGTCCTTGCATTCCAGCAGGCTGAAGGGAGAGGCTGCTGTCCTTGTGTTGGAGTGGACTGCGTGGAGAAGGCACCCACAGCACAGCTGGCAGCCTGCTGCCCAGAGTGCAAACCCTGCCTAAGCACGGAGGCAAAAGAGAGCAAGCCGGCAGGCCCTAAAAGTTAAATAGGGAGATTTTTCATTCGTAAGGGCTGATCCAACAACTCCTGATGTTGATAATGATGAATGGTGTGTAATGAAGGGCTGCGCAGCTGAGAGAAACAGTTCTTTGAACATGGCTTTTCTGCTGTAGCGCATCAGGACTAACAACCTGAGTTCCTTTGATAGGAGGTGATCAGATGGGAAGCAAGCTGGAAGGAGAGTGATTTTCCCCAGCTTCTTACAGAAAGCGCACAAGGCACCGGGGCTTTTGCTTGTCAGTCATGCAATTTGCTTTAAAAGGTGAGAATTTGAGATAGCATGGGTTACAGTAACAATAACACTGATCAAAATTTAGCCAGTTAGAAAGGTAGACACAAGTGTACCCTGAACCAGCATATTAGTGTTCAGTACAATTCAGAGGAGGGATCCGTGTTTGGGGTGTTTTTTGGCAGGTGAGTAGCTATGTTCTGTGTCACCTCTGTCATGTTAGGAGGAATGGTATCTGAGCAGTGTTCTTCCTGCTACCAGGCATCCCCAGTTGTTCCCTGTATAACATAAGGCTTTACTTTTTATTTAATGATGGTGTTTCCAAGATTGTGACCTTTGAGCTTTCTTCATGTCTTTACATTTTTTCATTCCAGTGGAATAAACAGAAATTAAAACTATTCTGGAGATAGCATTGCTGATCTCTAAATTTTGCATAATATTCTGAAAAGCACTATATGTGCAACTTGAAATCATGTTTAATATTTGTCTAGTTTTATACAGCTCACTTTTCACTCATGTAGGTATGAAGAGAGATAGGTGGTTATGTGTATGAGAGAAGTGAGGTGTTTTTACTTAGCTGTTTGTTAACTTTGGACAGGAGATGAAGGACCAGCACTTTTAATCTTAAGAACTTTTCCCCCCTTTCTTTACACATTTGTACCCCTGGAGTTATGGGTACTGTCCGCTCCCTGTTACAAAATCCAGTAAAAAAAGAAAGTTAACACTAAATGTCATTTTATAATTGCAATAATGATCACACAGCTGTGCTTTCCTAGTTGCGTAATGCACGTCAGGATCGGTTTAGTTGCTCAGCCTCATTTCCTGCCCAGTTGTAATTCTAGTGACCATTATTACAGTACGAAGGCTGTCCTCATTCATTGTAGCCACAGTCTGACAGAGGCCAGAACAGCATACCGGAGACCAGTGTAGAAGGATGCTGCAGCTCTGGGTTAGCTGCATGTAAGCTTTTAGTGAGTGCAGGAAGCTCATGTGGTGCATATGGGCAGGACAGCTGCAGAAAGCGTAAGCGGCTTATGCACATATGCCCCTGTGTGCATAAAAAGTAATAATAAAAAAATAACTTAGGTGTGCCTTTCTTTCTTAAGAAATCTTGTCTTTATTTATGAGCATGTGAAATTCTGAGGAGGAGCTCTTACACTTAAATGAACCTGCGAGCAGCCCATAGAAAAGCAAGTGCCTGCAGCGCTAATAATGAGAACTGACAAGGCAATCCTGCTGTGTTTATTTATGACCTTCTGCCTTTGTTAGCTCTTGTGAGAAATTCCTCTCTAACCATAACAATATTGCTGGAGCTTGGCACTGCGCTGAGGAATCCTACAGCGCCCCGAGGCTGCTCACTGGCACGGGTACAGCTCGCAACAGATTGGCATGGTTGTTGAAATTTTCATATGTTTTTCCTTCATTTACTTCTTTACTTGATTCATAAGGCTGTCTTTTCCTTTGGTGCATTTGTTTGTTCTGACAAGCACCCTTCAAAGTATTTTGGGAGTTTGTGAAGATCCCAACTTATTGATTTGATTTTTTCCCCTTTTTTGGTGGTCTGTCTAATGAATAAATCAAAGGATGAAATGACCTTTGGTTTGATAGTTCCATCAGATAGATCTTAGAAGTTGTGGGGTACATAGGGCTTTTGTAAAAGAGAGCAGTGTATAAATGCTGCCTGTATTTGTAGTCGTCAGCATAAAGACTACAAACAGGAGACTGGAACAAATGCTCAGGCACCACTAAACAAAGCAGCAATGACCTTACAAGCCACACAGAAAAACTTTCATCAGAGTAAGAGCCACGTTCTTCTTGAGCTGTAGTGCTTATGAACTGTGCCATATAATCATAGAATCATAGAATAGTTAGGGTTGGAAAAGACCTTAAGATCATCTAGTTCCAACCCCCCTGCCATGGGCA
>JASSUY010035266.1:0-24072 GCA_032466535.1 Forpus xanthops
ATCTCAACCTGTGGGAGTTGCATTCTTTTGATTCTCCTTCTCATTTCCCCGGGACTGGGGAAGAAAGAGGGGGGGTGCGCAGAACTGTTTGAGGGGCCTCAAACTACGACACAGCCTGAATTATCCTGTCAGCCGAGTTTATCAGGAAGGCTAAAGGAGGTGCCTTCCCACCTGCCTACCAGAACTTAGGCCTGTACCCTGTGATTCCATCTCTCTTCCATTGCACTGGGATTTGGAGCACCTTCAAACACCTGGCTGCTGCATGGCCCTCTAGTGTACCTGTGGCTCTGCTGAAGCTTAACAACTTGCACTTTAGCGCAACAGCCCAGTGTGGCTTGTCCCATTCCCACTCCTGCCAGCAGCCCCCAGCTCTATGCATGTCCCTACCTGTAATACAGGAAGCAGAAAGGCACTATACAGGTAGAGAGTGGCAGAAACCCTCAGTTTTCCCCTCTGTGCATGAAGCCTGAAGCTGTAACTGCTGCTGCATGTGGAGCTGTTGCTATTCTTCTTGTGCGGCAATCTGGCTTCCTTGAGAGAATATCCTCAAGGGACACACAGTATTTATTTTTGGTTACCTTGGGGTT
Organism: Forpus xanthops; assembly: GCA_032466535.1. Classification (NCBI taxonomy): domain Eukaryota; kingdom Metazoa; phylum Chordata; class Aves; order Psittaciformes; family Psittacidae; genus Forpus; species Forpus xanthops. The sequence goes on from JASSUY010035266.1 coordinate 588, forward strand.
TAATGTGCAAACTGCAGTGTGCTTTTTATACCTTTGGTTTGTCTTCTGCCACCCATGTCTATGTAAGCCATCTCTGTGGGTACAAAGTCTGCTCTGGGGTCTTATTTTGACAGATTAAATGTTTCCTTATTTAGTTTTGCATTATTCAGCCTGTGATCTGTGAACAACTATTGCTCCACAGAACATCAATGACGTTCTACAAAATGATTGCAGACATCCCCCACCCACCAAAAAAGAAACCAACCCAAAACAAACCTTTTATGCAATCAGATGCAAAATCAAGCAAAATGAGGGAAATCAAGTAATAAACGAGAATGTGCAATTTCCACTGTTCTGGCTTGGTAGTTAATAACATTGGGCTGAAACCACATAAGATATTCCTTTCTTTTTCTCTCCAAATAGTAGATGTGCCTTTAATTAAATATGTTAGTTGACACATCAGTTAAATGAAATTAATTTAGATTTAGATTTAGATGCTCTGAAAGGCTCTTTGCACCTTATTGATATTCCAGTCACCACAGAGTACAGAGTAGTTTGGGCAGTTAAGATTTCTAAGCATTGTGGTTTTTTGGAAGGGTAGCTTGTTAATTTCAACTATGCTAATAATCAGATTTTTCATGAGTTTGTGAGATAATGGATAAAACCTTCAGAAAATTCCTTTAATTGTGTCTCTAATGTTTCTGTACTTGGCAAAATGCTTTTTGAAATAAAAGGAAATGATTGCTTGCTTTCCACTGTATGTTAAGAATACTGTGGAAAGATACCTTAGAATAAGTTTTAGGGGATGTGAAAAACATGCTGTGCACTTACCTCAAAGAATATTTTTGCTCTCAGCTTGAGTTTTATTAACATATCCTCATGGAAAAGTCACAGTTAGCCCCAGATTCAGGTCCAGTAGACAAGCAACCTTTCCTAAGCCTGTGATACTGCTCCTGAGAGCCTTGGGGTCCTTTTTTCAACGTGTGGTCTCAGAGTGGTTTAAGGCAGGGAATGCTGCTCCCACTCTTCTTAGCTGCTGAGGTGGTCATCAGCAGTTAAGAACATCTTTCTCTAAGAAAGAAACCAGCAGGTACTGATAGCCTGAAAGCAGTTGATAGTACAATCCTTGAGGAAGGGTGTTGTGGCAGCCCCTGGTGTTAGGGCTAGATAGATGGTCAGCTGGCCAGGCTTCTGTCTGTAACCCCCAGCCCATCCCTCCCTGTGTTCTAGCCTCTCCTAATGCACAAGGTCAACCTCTCCCTTTTCTCCCTCTATCTGTTTTAGTTGCTTGACGTCCTTGAAGTTACTTCAAAGGTCTACTATTAAAAATTAATATCCAGTAGATGATGCTTCCTGTTGTTTTGGGCAGGGAAACCACCTCAAGTAATGGTCCTGCTAATGTCTTGATGCTTCATTCAACAGCTGGCTATATTTCCCTGCATCCTCACCTCCTAGCTGTGTAGTTAACCCTTCAAAACCTCTTACAAACAACATGAGGAAAGAAGACAACCAGTCAATATAAAGTACTTTATTATACTATTGAACAAAGCTATATAAATTGTAGCTGTAGCTGCTGTATAAAGTTTGTTAGGCATTAAGTGTTTAGGAATATGGCAAATTAGTGATGATCACAGTATGTGGAGGAAACTGATTCTTCTGCTACTAATTTTAAATCTGAACAAATCCACTAGCTTTCACAGTGATATCCCTGCATTTCAGTGATATGGGGTTGGAAGTAAATCTCGTGTGTTTTTTCTTCACAGATTTGCCATGCTGTTGTGTAAGTCAGGATCATAGAAGCATAGAATCATAGAATAATTAAGGCTGGAAAGGACCTTAAGATCATCTAGTTTCAACTCCCTTGCCATGGGTAGGGACACCTCCCACTAAACCATGCCACCTAAGGCTATGTCCAACCCAGCCTTGAACACCGCCAGTGATGGAGCATTCACAACTTCCCTGGGCAACCCATTCCAGTCCGTCACTACCCTTACAGGAAAGAACTTCTTCCTCAAATCCAATGTAAACTTCCCTCTTTAAGTTTGAACCTGTTACCCCTTGTGCTCTCAGTACAGTCCCTCATGAAGAGTCCCTCCCCAGCATCCCTATAGACCCCTTCAGATATTGGAAGGCTGCTAGGATGTCTCCACTCAGCCTTCTCTTCTCCAGACTGAACAGCCACAACTCTCTCATCCTGTCTTCATACAGCAGGTGCTCCAGCCCCCTGATCATCCTCGTGGCCCTCCTCTGCACTTGTTCCAACAGTTCCATATCCTTTTCATGTTGAGGGCACCAGAACTGCACACAATACTCCAAGTGTGGTCTCATGAGAGCAGAATAGAGGGATAGGTCATAGAATCATAGAATCATAGAATAGTTAGGGTTGGAAAGGACCTTAAGATCATCTAGTTCCAATCCCCCTGCTCTGGGCAGGGACACCTCCCACTAAACCATGTCACCCAAGGCTCTGTCCAACCCAGCCTTGAACACCACCAGAGATGGAGCATTCACAGCTTCCCTGGGCAAACCATTCCACTGCCTCACCACCCTTACACTAAAGAATTTCTTCCTCAGGTCCAATGTAAACTTCCCCTCTTTCAGTTTGAACTCGTTACCCCTTGTCCTCTCATTACAGTTCCTCATGAAGAGTCCCTCCCCAGCATCCCTATAGGCCCCCTTCAGATATTGGAAGGCTTCTATGAGGTCTCCACGAAGCCTTCTCTTCTCCAGGCTGAACAGCCACAACTCTCTCATCATATCCTCATAGGGGAGATGCTCCAGCCCCCTGATCATCCTAGGTGGCCCTCCTCTGCATTTGTTCCAACAGTTCCATGTCCTTTTTATGTTGAGGACACCAAAACTGCACACAATACTCCAAGTGAGGTCTCATGAGAGCAGAGTAGAGGGGCAGGATCACCTCCTTCAACCTGCTGTCACGCTCCTTTTGATGCAGCCCAGGATACGGTTGGCTTTCTGGGCAGCAAGAGCACACTGCTGGCTCATATTCATTCTCTCATCAGCCAACACCTTCAAGTCCTTCTCCTCAGGGCTACTCTGAGTTTCATCTCTGCCCAACCTGTTCCTGTGCCTGGGATTGCTCCCACCCAGGTTTAGGCCCTTGCACTTACCATGGTTAGGCTTCATCAGGTTGGCATCAGCCCACCCCACAAGCTTGTCAAGGTCCTTCTGGATGGCATTCCTTCCCTCCAACGTATCAACCGAACCACAGAGCTTTGTATCATCTGAAGTTATTACTCACAGCCATAATCCATAAATGTTCACTTATTGTTGCAGTGTTGTTATTTTGTGTGAAGTTGCAATCATTTAATATCCACAATTAAAATCCTACTCAGTATTTTCTGATATGGTTGTCAAATATGCAGTAGTGAGTTGGCTTTATAGGACTAAAGCTAAGAAGCTTTGCAGCTATCAACTGGTGAGTCTGATGAATACCTTGAAGGACTCCATTGGACCTGTGGCAAATTTTAGGCCTTAGTTATCTGTTTTGTCATAGGTAATTGAGTAAAAATGGTGAAACAAGGACTCCCTCTGCATTTCTTTTACTCACAGCAATACCTGCTACTATTTCAATTTGATTACCTTTCATTATGTATGTCTGGAAAGGGAGCAGAGACCAGAGCTCCACAGATCTAGCTTTTATTTCATGCGTTCCTCTTTGAATTACAGCTAACCTGTTCACCTGCTTGCTTTCTTCTTGGTAGTGAGCATCTCAGCCTTAGAGAAAATAAGACTCATTTGTGCACTGGGAGTCTTCATTTTATCACTTCTATTGGGGAAATTTTGCATGCTCTGTAATGGCATCTTCATATTTCTGAATGCAGATTGAGCACATGCTGTTAAGTTTCCAACTTCAATCTCTTTTTTATGAAGTGATTCATATTGAATCACAGTATTGCTTTTAAAAGCTCCTCGTTCAGATCTCAACTACAAATGTCAGTAAAGTCTAATAAATCTCTAATCTGCAAGATAAACTGTTAAGAGAATACAAACTATATCAAAGTGAAACTGATCACAGCTTCTTTAAAGCTTCTTCTCTGAATCTTCCCTGAGATGAACTAGGAGATATCTATATTCATGTAAGAAAGTGGAATTTGGAGGTCTCCTTTGTGTGAAATATTTAGCTGAGGGGAAAAATCAAGAGCAAGTCCTTACTAATGACACTGACAGAGTCACAGGGAAGGTTTGCCTGCAGAGCAAGATCACTAAGAAGGGTTCTCACTAGAATTGCATTTTTTTATTCATCCACTCTGAACTTTCTTAGACTGCTCTTAGAGATCGCTCACTCTCTATGGACTATGAATTCTGTAAGTCAAGATTCCTGTTTATAGGCACTTAAGGATACTCCCTGTTGACTCACCTGAAAAAGCAGCTTGTAAAATATCAAGGATGGCTCATATTCATTGGAGCAATGTGAACATGTAGAATTTCTCTGAGGTGGCTGTCTTGCATGCTGCACACCTTCCTAATAACAGAGGAGTAGAAGTCATTCAGGGATGAATGCATTCAAAACGTGCATCTCCATGGAAATAAATCTAAGATTAGAGTATAATGAAGAACAGGCCTTCAATTAAGTCATGAGGTATGAAATCTGACCTAAGTTGCCTCCTTGCATGTTTACTACTGCAGATGATGGCAGTGTAATTCATTGGCACACGTTTATCTCCCCCTACCTGCCGGCCTGCTCTGCTAAAGAAGGAAGTTTATTTTCTGACATCACAGGAAAACACATATTCCTTCATGAATATTGAAAGTTTTAGTTCCTACGAAATGTCATCTTTGACCTTGCTAATGCTGCTTTCTTGAGTTGGCTCATCCTGAGTTCTACCTCAGAAAGGAAGATGTAAATATCATCTTTAATTGTAATTAAATAGTTTCCAAACTCTAGTATTTCTTACAAGTTGTACTCTGAGTAGTAAACAAAATCTGAGACAGGCATACCCTATCTGGTATGGCAGCTCATTTCAGCTCTTCCAATAGAAAGGAAAGGAAGAAAGCATATGACAAGAAGACTTCTGAAACAACACAGATAAACACTGAATAGTTCTTCATTTTTGTTCATTGCCATAAACCCATAAAACTCAAGCTGAGGTGTGCCATGAGGATAACACAAAGACTGCAGCACATATCTTACTGATAGCAGAATCAAATATGACTTTTAAAGTCCCTGAAATAATGAACACTAATGTGGATAATGAATACTACTTACCATTATACAAGTTGTTCGTTAAGCCATTTGCCAGATAATTTTAACAATAAGCAAGCTAACACACACAAAAAGAATCTTAATTTTTTATTTTCCTGTAATAAAATTCTGTTTGTCCAGTTATAGAGGCTATGAGGGTCAACAGGGAGGGGTGGGAAACATGTATTTTCAGTTTCATATATCTTCTCCCTCATTATCCATCTTAAGTTTTTGAATGCAACAACTGACTGCTTTTCTTGTGCTAGAAGACCACTATTATGCTTGTGACAGGCCAGTTTTGAGTAGCTACTGGCAGAAAATCTGCTGACTTTGCTGTGCTTGATCCATGAATTTACAAAGGGGAATATTAGATATGTGATGGGGTGCTGAGTGTTCTCAGCTTCTCACTTTTCAGAGACCTCTGTATTTGAGTCAATCTATGTATCTACCTATGAATCTTTCTACAAAAAACTGTGGGAGGTCATGAGATATTAAATGGAAAATGGTTGAATCCTGGTTTATCTGGGAATTTAGACATATCCTTTATCTCTCTGTGTGTCTTTTGTCTATGGTCCAACTCTCTTTGACTCCTCAGATACTATCACAGTCAGAAGAGACAATTGAAGTCTTTTACAGCAGACTAAAGTCCTGAACTCCTTTACTTGTTTTGTTATGCTATACTTGTCTTCCTTCCTTGCCCATTCTTCAGTATTTTTTTTCTTTCAGAAAGATAACTATAAGATGGATCAAAATGTCCTTTCAATAGAAAACAGCTGGAGTTTAGTTTGACCACCACCTCAAAAAATGGCTCTTTCTATAATATGCTAACCTAACAGGTGCATTTCAAATAACATGCCATCAACTTTAGGAAATTTCTATGTAAAAGCAGGAGATGCTTTTAATAGCCATTTATGTTAGATTGTTTAGATTATGTAGATAGAATGCAGCAGTCACTAGTCCTAGGAGGTATACCTTGAAACAGAACCTAATTCCCAATTTAGGTTACTTAATGAAGAATGAGTGCACCTTTTTTTATGGCATGTCATAAGCAAAAGGATAAAATGCAAAGACTACTGTGACAAAGGATATCCTTGACATCCTAAAATACAACAATGGAAGGAACTGAGTGCAAATTCAAGCTTAATGTGGACTCAGAGGCCAAGGTAAGTTTAGGAAATTAACTCCTGTGTCATGGGAAAGACATTTTCTCAGAAGTCATTGAATCATAGAAATATAGTAGGGTTAGAAGGGAACTTTTGAAGATCTAGTTTGCCTCCCTTCCATGGGCAGGGACACCTTCCACTAGATCAGTTTGCTTGAAATCCCTGTTGCGAACTATTGCTTTTATCTGGACTTGTATTCTTTAGTACACTTAAACCCGTGTCTTTGCACAAGCCATACATCGAAAAACATCAGAAATAGTTTCCTTTTACTGAAAAGTCCATAATCCTGAATCTCAAGTCAGTGTTCAAAGTCCTAGATCAATATCCTCAGGAGTCAATCTTTGTTCTTAGCAAGAGCATTAACAGTCATGAACTATTATTGTCTTATTCTAAAAACAGCCATTAAAAGTCATAATTAATCATGCAGAAAAGGATAGAAAAGATCAATTAAAATCTTTTCAGATATGCAGTGCTAATGACTTCATTTTAATTATTTCTCTTTGGCCACTGCCATAATAATTTTCCTAAGAAAATGCTCCTGTCATACCATGGTTTTAGACATTGTTGTTGATTATAATAAATGGCTTTCTCAGATCGATTGAGGTGCCCTGTAGGTCTTTTTATTGTGAATGTCTGTTTTCCAACATTAAAGTAAACTTATATCTATGTGCTAGTATTTCTAGAGCAGACAGAAAGTAAGGAAACACTGATTCTTAGCAGAAACTTAAAACAAAAAGTAGAAGTTGCTCTGAAATAAAAAGTGCTCCTTTACTAAGATAAATATTCAGAATCAGAGCAATGCAGAGGTATCTAACCATCATCTAATGGCTTTGAAAAGCATTTCATGCTTTCTTTACACCAACTGTATTGCCACAGAAGAAAAGATATGTGATTTCTTTCAAACTAGTCATTGGGATTCATGTGGCAGTTTCCACAAAGACTAAAAAATCTGAAAATCTGCATTTTTCAAAGTCAGATGTTCGCTGATGTAGAAAAGATACATGTCCCAGTATGGCAAGTGACTCTTAAATTACTTACCTATTTCTTCTCACCACCACTACAGTAATGAGAAAAGTCTTTTAAGCCAATATGCATTAGTGAAAGTAATAAAAAAATACTTTAATTATTCTGCTACACCAGAGGAAAATTGTAGGACAAAATAAAAAATAATCTCACTTTAAAGGTATCAAGGTATCCAATCTATCTATCATGTAACATCCTGTTATCTGTCTTATGATATCTTACTTGACAATCAGTATTTGGTTACAACATATGCCATTCGGGTCTGTTGTTGGAATGTGCTTATATAGTGTACTACTTCAGTGGTGTAATACTGCTCTGTCCTACAAATTGCCTAGCAATTAAGAGCTTTTGATGATGATGTTGTTTTCTGAAGGTTTTGCTCAATTAGTTTCATGTTAGGTTGGTGTTCTGTGGCCTAGAGATTGGAGATAGCTTGCAACTCCTTTTCTAAGATGGTAATCATTGTGATCACTGTAGTCTACTATTATATTTTCCATTCAATACATTTCAAAATCTAATGGCTACATTGGGCAATATTTAGGAAGGGATAAGATTCTTTTTCAATAATGGATGAACATGGGAAAATGGTGTATCATCTTTCATGTAACAATATAATATTCATGGGACAAATAAATACATTTGCTGGATAATATGAATACAAATTTTGCAGTTTCCTATATAACATAGGTATAAGAAAGTCTGTACCAATAATTCATAACAAAAATTTACAATCATTTTCATCACGCAAATTTTGTCTTGGAACTCAGTTGAGTGCCTAGTTGCACAGCACAGTGGGGTTTTCAAGCTGGCAATGACTGAGGTAGCTTCAGGACTGGAAGAATGACAGAAGCATGAAGGTAACATGCACCGTCCTTAAAGAAACATATTTACTGGAAAGGTAAATATATCTATAGTATTTTTGTAGACATAATTGGCACACCCCCGTTGTCCTACATGCACAGTATTAATACAGAAAACACTTAGGACTAATCTGGGATTTTTCATATGTTGTATTCACTTAAGCAAAAAGTGTTCATTTATGAAAATAAGTGCTTAAATCCAAATATTCACTCCCATTTGAGCTGGATCCCCACTGTTTTTATTGTGTAGCAATTGCCTTATCTCATACCCATAACTCTGAAATTATTGTCTTCTATCACAATGAAGAAGATTGAGCTTCTGCCCACATCTAGTTCTTTTCCCATATCGAAATCAGGTCTCAGATTCATATCCTATTAGGACTTCTGTATGTGGGCAAAGTGGTTCCTGTTTTGTGTCCTGCATAGGGAATAATGATGTCAGAGGAGTCAGTGCTTGTAAAACTAAATTAAGTAATATGGTGTGGCTACAGGTAGGTTCCCATCAGTCTTGTGTACAGAAATTGTTATCACAGTGGCATTTTCTGCCTCTTCCTTCCTGCAATCTGTGTACTTCCATCCAGGATCCAATCTTTCAACACCTTTCCCTTCCTTTATTTAATTGCAGTCTGACTCATATTTTTTTACTTCCTAGGGTCAAACCTATCTAGAATTAGTCACATCATAGGAACCTGAAAAAAGCTGGTAAGCTTACAGTACCTTACAGTATACTGATCTACACCATGGCTTGGACTACTGATGCTGTTAGGAAACTCGGGGCAATAAGTTGTTCTGTGATTCCTGTTTGGTACTAAATCCATTTAAGTTTGCTGGCAAATACTGTGACTCATTGGTTCATATGCTAAACTTCAGCAGTACCTTATACCACAGTTCTTGCTGATGTGTTTTAGCTATCAGTAGTTCTTGACCTTAAAAGTATAGATCACCTGAGAAGGTTGTGACAGATTTAGAAATAAAAAAACAGGCTATGGTTTCTCAAGAGTGAAAAGTTTCTTTCTGTGGGTGATCAAAGTATTCTTCACGTGTTATGTTTTTATATATATGGGTGCTCGTGGCAAAATAATCTATTTCTTCTCAGGCATTATGTTGTCTCTGGTCATGAAATATGCATCCATTAAATTCTGCCACCTCTTAAATCTGCTGGTACTATAGTCTGGATCGTCTTAAGGATGCACCCTTGCACTCACAGTGAACCACTTTGCTGGTAAAAGAAAGTAACTCCACGTGATACATATATCTTAGGTTTTGGACAGTGCTAGGGTTTGTGCTGTTTTATTGGTTGTAGTGCGCCATCTTTGTTGGGTGACTTGCCTGGAACTGCTCATCAGGGATGAAAATATAAGGCAGTGTATTAATTAATGTCTTTCACAGTGTTTTAAAATATACTGAAGTAGGCCTCATATTCACTTTCTTGTATTCAGCAAATATTATTTAAGATTTCTTTTTTCCTTTAGTAGTTTGTGATGAATTTGTCTGTCTCCCTTGTGAACTCGTGGAATTTCACTATTACAAAAAACACAGTCATGAGCACTTCAGTCAGAAATTTACTCTGTGCCTGTCACAGATAGAAAATACCCCTTTAACTAAAAAAAAAAAAAAAAAAAAAAAAAAAAATTACAGGAAAAAAATAATAATCAGAAAATATTTTCACTGATCTAAAATATTTATTAATTTTTAATTGGATATAATGTAGTTTTTTAGCCCTCTAGTCCTAGATTTTTTTTCCTTTAACCTTATGAATTTTTTCTGTGTTTTATCAGCGTCATGGTTTTGACCATGGTTTTGATCTCTCCCTGCCAATTTTCCTTAACATTTGGAGCCAAATCTTACTTTCTTTCAACAAACTCCTATAAGCTGTACAAATACGTCCCCAAAAAAAAAAAAAAGTCAAATCTCTTCTTATCAAGTTTTTACCCTTGATTTTTAATGTGGGTATCAGTTTGCCCAACTCTGTAGCATATCTACTGTCTCTCCTGTTTCTTGAGTTTAGTTTTAAAAGACAAACAGCTTCCTCATTATATCTCTGCAGTATCTCTTATGAAACACTTTTAGCACTGTTACAGGGTCTTGAGCATCATTCTTGAGACTGTAATGTTATTATTTAATTTTAAAAACCTAATTTTCTGATCTTTATCCTCCATAGCCATACCTGTGCTCCAGAGTGATTTCTAGTTTGTAAAACTGTGTAGTATTTTAACCTGCAAAACCAGCACTCCCAGTGGAATTAGTCCCTGCATGCTGCCTATTTGGTCTGCTCTTCAGACTGGCTTCCCCATGGATGACGCTTTCTTTGCAGGTCTTGCTAAACAGAGTGGTGCCTAGAGCATAGGAGGAATTCTTTTTTTCTATAAAAACAATCGTTTTATTTAAATGTCAATTTGCTACAACTTCAAGTAACAGCTGTGAAGAAAAGCTTCTGCATATCTTACTTTTTCCTTCATTAGGATTTGCTGCAGCATTTTGTCAAGGTCATGTAGTGGTAGGACAAGGGTGAATGGCTTTAAACTGCAAGGGGGTAGATTTGGATAAGATATTAGGAAGAAATTCTTCCCTGCGAGGGTGATGAGACACTGGCACTGGTTGCTTGAGTGCTGTGGCTGCCCCATCCCTGCCAGTATTCAAAATCAGGTTTGACGGGGCTTTGAACAACATGGTATAGTGGAAAGTGTCCCTGCCTGTGCCAGAGTAGTTGGAACTAGACTAACTTTAAGGTCCCTTCCAACCTAAACCATTCAATAATTCCAGGATTTTGGTTCACAAAGGTTGCAGTAATCCCAAAGCCAGTCAGCTCTGTAACCATGGGCCATTATAGCTGGATAGTCCAATGAGCTCAGACATCAGTTCCATGTTTTTTCCTGTCTGTGAACAATTGACATGCCAATCTTGTCATAAGTAATTGCAGTTTAATTAGCATTCATTTTCATCTGTGCTCAGCTGTACATTAGAGTATGGGTTTGGTTTCTTAGCTAAGCTTTCAACCTGTCTTGACACTCCCTTATGAAAAGTGGTTGCAAGACAGCTCTGTCAAAGCAGAGGGACAAAGTCTTTCTTTATAGAGGTGAATTCCGGTAAATGCAATGCACTAATGCAATTCTGATCCTTCAGGCACATGTTTTTCTGAAAACATACTTAAATTAAATTTAAATTAACAAAATAAAAATCTGGGCATAGACAAGCATAGATTTTTTTTGAAGGACAAGTGATGTAGACATTAGGGTTCAGCTTACAAAACTTTTAATCATCTGCTGTGTTACCAGGTCCATCAAGTGGTTTGAACTGCATTTGCTGTGTCTGAGAATCTGGCCAAGACTTCAGCATTGATTTACCAGAGCATGATGACAAGGTATGGCCTATGTAAATATTCTTTAAAGGCTTATGCAATGCTTCTTATTTCAGTCTGCTTTATTCTGAGTCTCATGCCAAATACAGACTATACAGTTCCAAAACACTAACATGTTTCAAAGAGCATGCGATATTTCCATCTCTGATAAGAAATGTTTCAGAGGACTTGAAAGTGTATAAACTAGAGAGTTGTTATAGAATTTGGCTCTTAATCAAGATTGTATATTTGCAATACTTAGTCATGCCTGGAGAAGGAAGTACATGGCAATAGTGGGAGAGAGCCTGAATTTCACATGAGCTTATTTTGTGGCATAACTCTCAACTAGGAGGTCTGGAGTTGAGGTATGACTTTTGCAGGGAAACTCTATGGCTTGTAGCCTCAGAGTTTCAGATACCAACATAGTCTGGATTTCAAATACATATTTTAAGAAACATACTGTACACTGATCCAAATGAGCAGGGTCGAGGCGTGTTTGCCTTGTAGAACCACCTGTACTATATCAAACCAAAGTGTCATATGGTCACTCTAGCTTCACACAAGAAATTTCAAGGAGGGATTATGCCCTGAGTTAGGGATCAAAAAACATGAAAATAACCTATTTTTATATTGCTTTCCAGACTCAGAGTAAGATACAGAATAAAAAAAAAAAAAAAAAGACAGCCCAGAATTCTAGAATTTCAAACCTGTTCAGAAGATTTTGTTCTGTGCGACCTTGGCATAAACCTGTATGTAGCAACAACATGAGTATTGTGACATATTTAAAGGTGGAACTTGGTTTCCAAATACTTCATCTCCATAACATATGATTGGCATCATAACATAAATACCTGATTTTCAGTATCAATCACTATCTAAAAGTTTTCATTCTGCCAAGGCATATGGATTTTGTAATAGATAAAAGAAAAAAATACCTGGAGGGAAGAAGGATGGGGTAAACAGAGATTCTTGCCTTTAAATATAATAATAAAATAAAAGATTGCTTTTGCAGTCCCACAAGGAGGTAGAGTCCAGCAAGTTGTCTGGCTACACAAATTTGTCTACATATTTGCTCACAGTAGACTTTCCAATATGGTCTACTAGTTACCAACTGAATATACTATATTTGCATATTCACATTAATAAATTTACACTCTGTTCTGCTGCATTAAACTGATCTCTGTAGATTAGTTTAACTGTATTGCAAGTTATTCTTGTTAGAGAATTAAAAATCTATATATACTTTAATTCAAATATAATTCAGTGCATAGTACAGATAATTATTGCCTAATTCAAAGAAGTGAGGAAAGTCCACATCACTTGCATAGACCCTTAGTGTATCTCCACAGTGGAAAAGAGGCACACCAATAAGGAAGTCATTGTAGGATCAGTGTCATACATTATTATATGCAACAACATAAGGGAACAAACATAAATTTAATAATTAAAAGCCATCTCAAGAAACAAATTAAATAATTAAAATCCATCATAAGATATTGCAATAAATTAGTGCCATTAAAATCACAAGCAATGCAGACCGGCCAGATGACAAAGGTAAAGATCCAGTATCACCTGTTTGGCTGCACTTCAGATCTGTTTGTTTCATGAGTCCGAAAGCATATGCAGAAGTCCAGTAAACCAGAGGAAAGGATCTGACCTTCTCTTCTGCAGTGACTCTGCTTTGCCAACTTGCTATAGCAGTTTCACTTACTACCTTATCTTCCAGATATCCAGCATCTTTTTTCCTAAATGCTAGTTTACTCTGGCCTGCAGCTCATGCATTGGCCTCCAGCAACACTTCATCCTCTTTCTCTTATTAAACTGTGAAAAAAAGTCTTCTTTAGGTGTGGTGTTACTATTTTTTTAATGGTCTGGTCATACATGTTTTAAATCTTTTTTTCTTTCCTTACAGTGTGAAGAGCTTTTGGCTCTTCCACTTTCACCCTGTGGTTGCCTTGATAGGCCTCCTCCACTTTTTTATTCAGTCTATTCACCCCAAACCATGCGCATGCAGAGACTGAATACTGGTGCTCACTGCAAATGAGGCTGTGCAAAACTGAATTACTTAGTGTACTAATTAGCCCTGAATTGCACAGATAGACACAGAGGTATGTATATATGTGTGCTTATGGCTTAATTGAAGTTTCGCCAGATCCCTAAAGTGGAATATCCTTAACATTGTGTGACCTTCCCAGAAATGGGATAAATATATGCGAATGGTACTGCTGCATTTGTTCTTGTGGGTTTTTTTGCTAGGTTTTGTTAGGCTGTGTTTTTTTACAAGTAAATAAAGCTGCAAGGTTTGCTTTGTTTTTTTGTCTGCACTCAGGTCATGATGGTCCCTAGTTTTTGCAGGTTTCATTTTCAAACTCCTTGTTTTCGACACTGTGGCACCTCTTCCTTTATAAACAATGAAGAAGTCTCATCTAAACAGTATGCTCAGTCTCTATCCTGGGGCCAGAAGACCTTTATTTATCCTTTATGAAGACTAGGGTGAACAAAATCAAACATCAGTCTTAAAGGAAGCTGAACTGGGTATCTGGCAGTGCTTGCTGAAGCATATATCTAGTGGGCACCACTGCCTGGATGCAACGAAGTAAAAATAAGAAAGGCTCCTTGAAGTTTAGACTGATTCACAGTCACAAAAGAGTGTCCTTGCAGAAAGGAGACCAAGCCTGTTTTATTACTGTTGCATAAAATGGGTTCTGAGAAATGTATAAAATTGCAGGTAATACTAATGATGAAATGTAACAGAGGGCAATGATGCTTGTCATTTCACTTGCTTTCCTTCATTCCACAAGCCAAGATAGAGCAGGCAAGTGCTTTAGCTCCATCTAGGAGACAAAAAAACTATTACTGCATCTATCAGATTCCACAGGTTTTGCTCATTTATAAACTGCTTTTTAAGGCTCTAGTGTATTAGTCTTGCTGTATCTCCCTGAATCAGACTCTCATTTCTACCATCATTTTTGTGGATAGAATTTTGCAATGCAGAGATCCCAATTTTGCCCATCATGTCAGCAGCTAACTTTACACTATAAACAGCTCAGTTAAGATGAACAGAGCTAATAGAAAATGAAACATTTTTTTAGACCAAACGACTTCATTCCTGAGAAAGGGGAAATTAATTCCAATTTCATTATTGAAGTGAAAAGACCCATTTTAATGGAAAATGTGTGTAAAGCATAACAAGTAAATTTGGCCCTCAATGGCTCATTCAAGGCCACACAAAAAGTAAGGCATAGAGATGAGTTAGCCCCTGGAACACATTCCCCCATTTGAACCAGACCCAGCAAGCAAACCACTCCCACACAGTTAATAGGAGTCTACCATGCTGAAGTCTGACATGGAAAGAAACCTAGAGCAAATTCTATCCTACAAAGAGATTATGTTGATACATTGGAGGGAAGGAATGCCATCCAGAGGAGTCTTGACATGCTTGTGAGGTAGGCTGATGCCAATCTAAAGTTTAACCATGACAAGTGCAAGGGTCTACACGTGGGTCAGAGCAATCCCAGGCACAACTAGAGGCTGTGCAGAGATGAGATTCAGAGCAACCTTGCATAGAAGGACTTAGGGGTGTTGGTCGATGAGAAAATGAACAAGACCCGACAGTGTGCTTTTGCAGCCCAGAAGGCCAAACACATCCTGGGCTGCACCAAAAGGAGTGCTCTGCTTCTGTGAGACCTCACTTGGAGTATTGTGTGCAGTTCTGGTGTCCTCAACACAAAAAGGATATGGAATTGTTGGAACAAGTCCAGTGGAGGGCCACAAGGATGATCAGGGAACTGGAGCACCTCCTGTATGAAAACGAGCTATGAAAGTTGGAGCTGTTCAGCCTGGAGAAGAGAAGGCTGCATGGAGACCTCATAGCAGCCTTCCAGTATCTGAAGGGGGGTTATAAGGATGTCAGGCATGGACTCTTCATGAGGGACTGTAGTGATAGGACAAGTGGTAACTGGTTCAAACTTAAACAGGGGAAGTTTAGATTGGAAGTAAGGAAGAAATTCTTTCCTGTAATGGTGGTGAGGCACTGGAATGGGCTGCTCAGGGAAGTTGTGAATGCTCCATCACTGGCGGTGTACAAAGCTGGGTTGGACAGAGCCTTGGATGCCATGGTTTACTGGGAGGTGTCCCTACCCCTGGCAGGGGGTTGGAACTAGATGACCTTAAGGTTCTTTCCAACCCTAACTGTTCTATGATTCTGTCTTTCTATGTTTTTCATTTTTGTTTAGTTTATTTTAACTCTCTTGTGTCAGAATCTCAAGAGACACACACAGACACAGAGCTGAGCACACATCTGACATTTGTGCTAGACCAGTGCTGAATTGGTGTTGTACTAAGGAATGATGGGTTTTTTTACCTGCGTTTTGAAGTAGTTATGTCGGAACATTAATGTATTCTGACCATCAACATGCTGTTTTCCTTCTTTGCAAGGCAGTTTTTCAATCTAGTCAGTGTATCATGAAGTCATGATTGCTGATCCCCACTTTTGTAATAATATTCCTGCTCACTTCTTAATACACAGTTTCTTCCTAAAAATACTGTCAGCTCCTTTTACAACTAATTGATTGTTCATCTTTCACCCTTCTTTCCTGCTTACCAAAGGCTTAATTTTGCACCTTTTTTTTCCTGAACTTTAACAAAGACCACAAAACATCTCCAGTTCATTTCACATATCAGTAAACTAATCCAAATTACAGAAAGGTATTCTGCAAACCTGGGGATGTGTCTCCAGTTTCCAGTATCTTAATACAACGTAGTACATGACTTCTGACATTAAACTCAGAAGCAGAAATAGGAGTGTTGCCTCCTGCTGCCTAGTGCATTCTGTATAGCAGTTCAATTAGGCTTACGTAATTTATTATCATTCTTCCTATCATGCCTCCTCTCCAAATATAATTCCTAAATTAAAAAGGTATTTAAGGACCTGTATAATTTTAAGAACTAATCTGGTCTTCCTGCTTTTCCTTTTCTTCTGCTTACGGTTGCACTCTAACCATCCTGTCACCCTAAAGCCACAATGTTTTGCAAGCTCTGAAGAAACGTTTCTGAACTTTGGTTTGTTACATCATGCAACTGCAGGGTTCTTCTACTACATTTGAGTACTCTCACTCAATACCTTTACTGTGCTATCAATTAGTTCACCGAGTTTTATGGAGCTACTTATATCAAAGATGTCATGGTCACCAAAACTGATCTCTCAGTTTCTGACCTCTTTTTTGTCTTGCAACTGTTTCAAGGCTCCAAGACATTATTTTGACAATGGCTTCTTTTTACCACTATGTAGAAATGAGAATACGCAGGAAAGTTAAATGTCTTATGCAACATCTAGATATAAGTAATAGCAACATTAAGCTGGAATAATTGCACTAATTTCCTTGAAGCTCTTCCAGATTTTACAGTGATACAGCTGAGATTACAGTACAAGCATAAATACCACTGAGTGATCAAAAGAACATTGGTTAATGGACCTTTAATAACATTCTTTTGTGTAGACTGCAGAAGATAAAAGGAGATTAAACAGTATGCATCCAGGGAACATTTTAAATATAGAAATTTAGATTCTAGAGAGTGTGGTTGCTTTGAATGCAGTGTATGTAGGGCACAGTTGGTAGTGCCTATACACTGCCTAAATAAAATGCATATAGATTCCTCAGGCTTCAGGACTGTTCTTTGCAGCAGCCAAAGTGAGTGTGTTCAAAAACTTTTCAGAGGACTCTAACCACTACTTTTATGTGAAGTATGAAGGTTTAAAGATCCTGTAGGATCTAGATCAAGCCTCTGTTCTAAACCGTCTGCATGCAACTTAATCACCTACCTATTTTTTGCAGGTTAAACTGCATTCTAAAACACACAAAGGCATTTTATTAGTACTATTTTTCACAAGAAACCTGCATCTTTGCAGAATGAAAGCACATAGCTAAAATTGATGGTGAAGTTTTGTTTTCAATTGCAAACATGAGGACAACACCATATAACCACATAATTAAATGTCTCCTTACTGTAACCATCAATGTTTATATCAGTGTTTGCACACTATTACCTCTTCACCGCAATTTATAACAAGAGTTGGAAGTACTGCTCTGGTACATTGTTTATGATAAAATATGCAATGAAAAAAAAAAAATTCAGGAGGGATTTAACTTGGTCTCTCAGTTTACATGCCAAATATTTGATTTCTTCCAAAAAAAAACCCAAAACCCCTAAAACCAATAGTAAGTAGGGGCCTTGTTTTAAAATGTTCAGCCCACCAGTATCTGGGGAATAAAAATAGCTTGTTATTAAAAATGTGACTATATGTTGTGGTTTAAGCCTCTATAACTCACACAGTTGTTCTCTCACTCTGCTACTGCTGAACCCATGATACTATATAACTTTGTTGTCTTCCCTCATTTGCTTTTTTCTCTAAGACTGGTACAAATATGCATCTTTGTTGAGTTTTGACTTACATGCTACAGAGGTTGACATTTTTACAATTTACATTATGGACTTTTAATATCAGTATTCTTAAAAATACAGGCACACAATAGACTAAGATGGTCTTATATTTTGAGTAAATAGCCACTTTTTTCTTCCTCAAAATTGCCATTTTATGAGTTTGTTCAGGAGATTAATCCTATCTGTAACAATAGAGCTCTCATACTTTTCTGTGAAGGAGAGTTATGAAAAATTAACCAAGGTCAAATTAAATATCCTAGCCAGATTAATTTTACCATTAAATATGTGCAGATATATTTGAATAGTAAAAGCCAGATCACTTTTAACTCATATTTAGTGATATTTTTTCTTAGGCAGGAAATCCTTCAAACTTTCAGATTTCCATTTCCAAAGAATCATCCTGTGACTTGTAAAGTTTGCTCTCAAATGCATGTTATAGCCAGCAAGGATGCAAAATCAATAAATATTAAGACTGGACAAATCATAATAAAGTCAAGGGCATAGGAAGCATTGCTGGGAATAATTTTTCCGATGATGCCATGACCTTTAAATTCAAGCAGCAGGATCTCACATCAAACTCTCTATATGCAAGAAATGATCCAGAATTACCAAGTATAAAGATTTCTTCAGTGGGCAACAGTAATTTTAAAAACATAGTTTTACATTTATGCAAAAGAGTTTTATTTTGGAATATTTACATAAATATGTATTTTTCCACCTGTTTTTTTTTTCATTTGTTAGACTTGGATGAGTTCACAAGGTACATTTAAATCACTGTTTGATAGAACGTGTGCTAAGTTTTAGATATCTCCATCCTATGACTCTGAAAACTTTACTGAAAATATTCAGCAAAGTATTTGAAGAAACAGATTTCATTCAAAGAGATTTTGAAAGTGCTATGCAGATGTTTAAATAATTAATTTCCCCAAAATCAGTGTTTCTTATTTAGTTGCATGCAGTCATGATTTCCATGATTTCTTGGGTTTTTTTCATTCCCATATGAGATCCCAGGATATTTTTTACATGAAGAAGCAGCTGAAACTCATTTTGTTGTTCATCAGTATTCATGCGAGCACTAAAGTGAGCTGCTTTCAGGAGAACATATCTGGTCAGTGTTCATTCTGTTTTTCTTATTCTTACTGGAGAAATGTTGGGCCATATTCCATCTTCTCTGCAGCAGCTACAGTGGAAAATTAGAAACATGAAGTGTATTTGCTCTTCACCTTCTGCTACTTATTGGGGATCAGCTATCTGAGCATTAAAAGAAGCATTAAAGGCTGTTAGCAATTTTTAATGTAAGGGGAATACAGACAGGGAGAACACAAAGAGCGACTGCACCAGCCCACCTGGCTCTGCATCACATCATCACCAATGGCCATGGGGAGATGCCCAGGATACAAGGACAACAGGATGACCTTTGAACTTTCAGTACTCTGCTGCTCAAGTGTTTCTTTATCAAGAGGTTGGTATACATTAACATTCACTGAATTTTTCTTTCTTGGTCATATCTAATAACATTTTTCAGCTGTATGAAATTTAACATTCACATATTTTCATCACTTTCACACAGGGGCTTTTACAGCTTACACCTGCACTGATAAAAGCTACATTCTTTTTTTTCCGTGAGAGGGTGGATGGGCAGCCACTCTCTGGTTTTATTTGGTAGCCCACTTTCTTTTGTTGGAAGACACGGTAAACAACTTCTTTTTTTTTTTTTTTTTTTATTCTTTAATCTTTTATATTAGTCTGGTTTTTTTGATCTAATGTCCCTTCCTCTCAGCCGTCTCTGTTGGCTCCTAAGGCTCAGTCTGGGTAAGCTAAAAGGCAGCCTGAAGGAGACAAAAGCAAGCACAGCAGCAATAAGTACCCACTGGTGAAGGTGTAGGAACGCACAAACCTCTATAATGCGAGAATAGTTAAAGGGATAGGAAGAAAGCTGCAACACCTCTATGCTCCAGCTGGTAGTTGAGGATAGATAATAAGAAAACAGATGTTGTGCCTTTTGGAAGAACAGGTTTCTGTTCCACACTAATTTTATGTTATGGCCAGATTGTGTTTTCCAGGTGGTATTTTCATGTAATAACAGTCAACTTCACTTTGAAAGATATTTATTATATTATTAATATCCCTAGATCCTACTCTCCTTTTTTCTCTTTACTCTTCCTCATTTACTTCAGCTAAAAAGCTGTGGAGTCAAGAACAAATCATCTCCAAAAACAATGCTTTCTTGTATCTCAATTAGTTGTATGTTTGCTGTGCTCTGAAAATTGAGTTTTAAAGAAACACCAGTGTACTGAATCAGTATTGGCTGCAGTAAAGTACTGTATCGCCTCCTGTAAATCTTGAGTTAAAATCCTGATAAATTAAAAGTTAAAATACTCATCCCAAATGGTAAACAGCAGCAATACTCTTCCTGGTGGTAATTCTAGCATGCATGTTAATTACCACTGATAGCTTCTGGTATGATCTGAACATATGTAGCTTTCTTTGAAAGTGGTAACATCAGATTTAATTAATTGAAAGTTTTTTGAATGATTTTAAGGGTATGAGAAATGTATTTTTCATGGATATGATATTTTCCACACTCTATGCAAAAGTTTTCCCATCTTTTCAAGTAAAGAATTCCTTCGGTTTTAAGTTGTTATAGCAGAGGAGAAAAGAATGTGGTCTATATTTTTTTAAGTTCTCTAAGTTCCTTAGGCACACAGCCTAAGTAGAGGTGATGGTGACCATGCTTCTATCTCCACAGCTGAAGTGGGAATGAAAAGTTTCCATAGTTCCCAGACAGATTGTAGTTTGCCCTCATGAAAGAACAGTTTTGTAACAGACCTAGCTCAATTAGGGCGTGGAAATACAAAGGTTAGACAAGTTTCTTATTTTTAAATTAAATATTCCATTACATAATGGTGTAAAGTGCCAAAACCACTTTGCTTCTCAAACTGACTGAATTACTTCAAAAGTTGCTGGTTATTTGTTCATGAACCTGTCTCACAATTCATTATGTGGATATCCTTTTTTTTTCTGACATATCAGGCTATAATTTCTTGGTACTAGGGTTTTTTTCCATATAATTATCTGACCTCAGAAAGGAGCAAATTTAAATATGACATGTATATGGTGAGATAGGGATACCTGTTCTATCTGAAAGCCTTTTGTAGTGGTTAAGTGTCACTGTCCTTGTTGAAAAGATCTAATACACCTGCAGATGACTAAATATCCCTCATTAAAGTACTGGTAAACAAATAAAAGATATAGATCCAGAGCTGTGGCCTTCTGAGTAGTTTTTCTTTCTAAAACTGCAGGTTCTTTTCCTTGAATAAAACTAGAAGCAGTTGTGTAATATAGTAATCCCAGAATAAACCTTTGCATTATGGAGGACATCACTGTAAGTCAATTTATGCACCCCAGTTATGATATAGTTCCTTCTTTGGTAAATGGATTGAAAGAGTTCAAGACTCAGTTTATATTAAATATTGTTGGTAAGAGCTTTTGATTTGTTTTGTTTCATGTTTCTCTCACTCTTTTAATCCCATGTTACTTTTCTCTATCTGCTTTCTAATCCCTTGAGAGCAGCTGAATGGAGCACCATGCACGTGAGGCAAAAATGGAGTCAGGTCTCCTGTACTGCTTGCCATATATAACTTGGTCTGTTGTGAGGTTGTTCACTTGTCCTGAAACAGAAATGTCACATCCAGACTGAGCTTATTGATAATACTTAAAACGAAAATCTGCAATTTTCCAATTTCTGTGGATAACTGATTAAAATCTTTTTTTCCTTCTATTCAGCCCCTTCAGAACTGCATGCAATACCTACATATTTCTGAAAATTAAGCTCTAAGTAACATCCTCAAAGGAGCACACAAAGTATACGAGTTCTATATGCAATTCTATTTAATTTAGAACAATTTACCAAAGAGGTTGTGCATTCTCCATCCCTGGAAGTTTTCAAGACCTGTTTGGAGTAAGACCTTCAGCAACCTAATCAGACCTCATAGCCAAGCCTGCAGAAGATGGGGCTATAGGCACCTGAGATCATCCTAGCCTGAATTATTTTGCTTTGCTCTCCTCCATCAACTAATTCTGTGTTTCTGAATCCCTCTAATGCCTGAAGTAAAGCGTGGGATATATCCCAACTAAGACATTTATTTACACAATTACATCTCACTTGGTCTTAATTTTTCTCCTGAAATCCTGTAACTGCATACTTCATCTATCCAGGTCAGCTAATAGCAAATAGACTGGTGCATAGCATGTGCATTTTGCCATCTGCAGACTTTCCATAAGAGCTTTAGAAGTCAGCATTCAGTTCAAGACTCCCATTTAAATGTCTAAGTGTGCTGTATGTTTTGAAGTTTCCATTACAGCCAACGGAATACATTAATTGACCAAGCAAGGGAAGGATTCACTCGCACAGTGCCCTAGTGCTATAGTTCAGATACACTGGGATGTGCAGAGTACCTACTGAGGGACACAGGTTATATAGGAGACAAGCATTCTTCTGGAAAGACAACTGAAGACTTGATATTAAACCATACACCAACTGAAATGATGCTTGACATTAGTGTCTAGGCAGCTGAATCATATTGTAGATCCCTGCTGGAGGATGAGCAGAGTTGCTTTCCCTGTGCCAATGACAATACCTCCATTGATTGTAATGAGAAATAAGACAGTTGATGAATACCTATAGACACCTATTAATTTAAGTATCTCCATGTCAGATTGAATTCCTGCATAGATAACTTCATCTCACACTGGATTTCATCTTTATCAAAGTTGATGAGCTATATCTTCATGATGAACATTGTAGTATTCATAGGCTGATCAGTCTTTGGGGAAGGTAGGCATAAATAACTGCAGAGACATGTTAATATGTTCTGGTTTTATTTTATGAATTCTGATCCACAGGAAATTAGTTTCTTGCAATGAATTTAGAAGGATTAAAAGGGAATTGAAAAGCTAGGGAGTTGGGAGATTTTGAGAAAATGTATTTACACTGATGTACATTTGAATTCCTTTTGCTGCAAACTTTGTAGGAAATTTCTGCACTTCAGCAATGGTATGGAGTCAAAAAAAGAGATTCATCCTTTCTCTAGTGAGAGTTGAAACAAGTTAGAGCTGCCAAATCCTTTCCATTACATCTCTGCATTTAAGCAAGCTATTTATTTGGGGGACAGGGTTTATACAAATGAAAAATAGCCTTGGAGCGTTATACATTTGAATTTGACATCTTTGGTGATTTCTTTCATTTAATCATAGAATCACAGAATCATAGAATAGTTAGGGTTGGAAAGGACCTTAAGGTCATCTATTTCCAACCCCCCTGCCAGGGGCAGGGACATCTCCCACTAAACCATGTCACCCAAGGCTCTACCCAACTCGGCTTTGTACACCGCCAAGGATGAAGCATTCACAACTTCCCTGGGCAAACCATTCCAGTGCCTCACCACCCTTACAGGAAAGAATTTCTTCCTCAGATCCA
>JASSUY010035267.1:0-24473 GCA_032466535.1 Forpus xanthops
TGTCCAACCTGGCCTTGAACACTGCCAGGGATGGGGCAGCCACAGCTTCTCTGGGCACCCTGTGCCAGCGCCTCAGTGCTCTCACTGGGAAGAGCTTCTTCCTAAGAGCTCATCACAGTCTCCCCTCGGGCATATTAAAGCCATTCCCCTTGCCCTGTCAATACACCCTTGTCCTTTCATTTACTTCCTCTGGTTCTCAATCTCTACCAATAGTGTGGGAGGCCTTAGCAGAGAACATGAGGTGGGGCAGCTGTTAATCTGCCCTGTGGTGGCGCTTCTGATGGAGTTTGTAAATACAGCTGCAGGGTTATGAACCTGTTCATCAATTTCTTTCATACTCCATAAATACTTGCTCTACTAATCGTTTTTACTCCTTGCTTGCTTTTGTCTTTTCTTTTTTGTCTTTCTCTTGACCCATGCTGTCATCTTTTGTCTCATGCCCTTCTTACTGAAAAAGAAAGCAAAGAATTGTTAGCCTTTCTGCCATACTTGGAAATTTTTCCTTTCCTTTCTGTCCCATCCATACTGCCTCACAGTCTCTATGCTTTGTCTGTTTTCCCCTTAAAGTGGCTGAATAACCTTTTGGTATTGACTTAATTTCCCCTGTGGGATCTAAATGCACTTGCCTTTTGGCAATGCTCTTTTCTCTTTCTGCTTTTTCACCTCTGAAACTGTAGCTTTCCTTGCTGACTTGTTGGAACTAACAGTCATTTCTTATGGATATTGTACCTTTTCAAAGGTTCTTTCTGAATAGGTTGAATCCTTGTTGGGAATAGAACTACTACATACATATGTCTTGGTTTAGAGAAACTGCAGGTGTCCTCCATGCTTCTGTGGTTTAAGAAGTCCGAGATGGTTCTTTTTCAGCCATGTCTTCTTGCACTCAAGACCCTGAGTTTCAGAGTTGCTTCTCCTTTATATTTCAATATCATTTAAACCACCATTACTTCCAATGCTTTTTCTTATAAATTCTTAGTTTTCTGCTAGGCTTTGAGTCAAGAATAGTATTTCCTCTTGGTTTATTTCTTCTAGTGGTGCTGTCAAATCTTTGTCAGTAGTCAGCTCTAACCCTGTGTGATGTGGTTTTTGTTTGCTCTTTGCTGTTTGCTGTTTTCAGTTTATACTTTAAAACAGCTTTGTAGAACTTACAGCTCCTGCCACAGAAGGAGCCTTGAAAATGGCTTCATGTTATAGACCTGAAAATGTTACAACATGGGTCTGGGGTATTTTACTCTGCAGGCTGGGAACACTTTATTTTGGAGGAGGTCACTCTCCAAGAAGAAGGGTTTTTAGACTTCCCAAACCTGAAAAACATCAGGTTTGAATAGGCTGGGGCTTTTTTAAATCAAAACACGTAAAAGGAGGGGAGTGTGTACAAAGGAGCTATTTGTACTTGCAAGCAGCTGTGCTATGGACTGCATCAATAGGCACTGGTGTGTTTTCCTTGAGTGGTGGATGGCTGTAGGTGTGCACTAAGAATCTGCTAATAGACTAATGTGCACCCTGTTGTGGCTTATTGCTATAATGAGGGGTTAGTAGTGAAAAGCAGCAGAGGAAATGGATGGGCAGAGTAGCTTGTAATGGAATGTTTTGTAAGGTTTTCCTTGGGGCATTCATAACTGCACAATTTAGATATACCTTTGTGAATGTGTTGAAGCAAGCATAACTTAGATAGGAAAGACTTAAACACCATTGTAAGAAAACTAGAGAGACAACTGTTGAAAGGACTTGAAATCCTTGATTACAGTTGGTATTCTGTCCTCTAGTAAAATTCTTTATGTGTTTACCCTACTGAGATTGGTTTGGTTGGTTTCAAATAAGCTTGAAATAATAAAAATAGATAATAAAAAATTTGTGAAAGTTGGCTAAGATAATGGACTAGATACTGTTGTGTTCAGACTTCCTGTCTGCAGGGGTATTTAACTCTATCTAATAAGGGGATAATAATGCCCCCTTCCTTTTGTATCTAGGTAATGTAGAAATCAATGAAGCTATAAGAAAGCATAAAGATTTATCTTCTTAAAATGCTTTTTGAGGCGCAGTGGTTTCTCTAGCAAAGAGCTTTTAAAACTTCTCTAGTATGTTGACTCTGCATTCCCCCCTGTGATAAATCTGTGGCTGCGAAGAGTAAAAAGAGTGAGAGTCTATGTGTGCTCATGTGTGTAGGTTGGCTCAGGTGAACCCTCACTGCCTTTTGTCTAGGTTTGTTTTGGGGATGGCAAGTACTTGCATGTGAGCAGAGTCCTCTCATCATACCTGAGCTGTTCAGCAGCTTCCATAGTGTCAATGAGACCTGTACTCACATGAGAGGGTGGTGGCTTTCACTAAAAACAAGATGGGAAAAAAGGAATGGAGTTCAGTTGAGACTTTATAGGAGGTCAAGTATATGGGATGTGGGAAAATGTGACCTCAGGAAGTGTCTTTGTACTGCTGTGGGTGACAATGGGAAAATGATCATTGACACCTTGAAAAAATGCCAGGATTATTAACAGTGACTAAAGGAAAACAAACCCACTGATAAATCAATGTGATTCTGACTGTGTGCAGTCTGTTTCATGCCAAGCTCTGCTAAAACAAAAGGAAAACAATCCTTTATTTTATTAGGGGGAATGACACCTGGAAATTGATCTTCAGGTGAGGCAGCTTGTGTAGCCAAACACTGCCTCTCCAATAGATGTCACTGCAATCAACAGCAAATAGGGATGATGTTCAAAGAGGAAGATGTGGCTTGGGAAAATGCTTCAAGCTTTTAGGAACATAAAATATTGGAAAAAATAGTAATGGCAATATTTAATTTTCTTAAATATCACAGGAAGTGTATTTGGTAGGGCGGATTTCTGAAGATCATGCAGAAGCCAGTATTAGATGAACAGAGCAGTGTCTTTCATTTCTAGCTCTGTTAATCTCTGTTTAATACAAATCTGTACTGCTAATCTTCTTTTCCCATTCTTGTTCTGACCCACAATTAGCTGAAACATGTAAGTTTGGAACCAGCCCTAATGATATCAGATCCAGAAGGGCTGTACGTGCTGGGCTGACTCACAAGCTGTTGTGCCACAGGAGGATAGATTATGGTGTTGGCATCATTGTAGTTTGAGGTTGCGGGTTAGTTTGGGGTTTTGTTGTTGGGCTTTTTGTTTTGTTTTGTTTTGTTTTTTTCACTCTATTTGTGAATCACATGCACAGTTCTCATCGACTGATGAAGTATTGCAGAAGGAAATTGCATTTCTGATGAAGTAATAGTAAAATTGCAGCTGGGACTTCTTGTATTTTTTTTTACTGTGTGCTTGACATAATGCACTGAACAGATGGCTTTGTGTGTGCTGTGATACATATTCTAAAGAAAGGACAATGAACTTTAAAAATGAACAAATTAATGGCATTAACAAAATAACTGAGTGTTTTGAGTTGGTTTAAATGTAGCTCTTGGAATAGAGAATTGGGAAGGAGTTCCCAAAATAATGAAGGATGTTTATAAATTTAGAGGGAGATTTAATCTTTGCTTTTTTTAATTACTAAATGAAGGATTTTGAGTCTTTTCAGTGCTTCAGTTCAGCACTCATTGCAGTGAAACTAACAGTGCTTGTTTAGGGTTTTAGCAAAATACAACTTACAATGAAGTTTGAGCCTTTCTTGTGCTTATAACAACAGATTGGTTTTGCTTTCTGACATGAGAAAACAACAGCCAAACCCTGCGCCATGAGCACATATCAGTGGTGGGAAACTGCAGGGTTTGCAGCACTGGAAAATAGCACATTTAGTGAAACCATTTGATTAAGACAAATTAATTTTTAAGCCCTGTAGCTTGCATGAAAAGGATGCTTAAATAAATAACATCTATTAACTGCTACTTTTGCCATGCAGTGGGTCATTAAGCACAATAGTACCTGCAGCTATGAGCGATCTAAACAGCCGATTTTGGGGATAGGGATGTCATTGGAATGCTGGCAGAGTCAGCCAGTGCACAAACAGCAGCCGTAGAGCATCAGTGGGTCAGATGTGGGAAACCAGAGATCTGCTTCTCCCTGCATACTTTCATAGGCAGCTTTCATCTGCTAGCAGATGTAACTGTTAGCTTGTGGGTAGCTTGAAATTAATATAATTGATGGCATCTCATAATAGAAACAGACAGACGGTTTGCCCTTAAGGAGAGAAAAATCTCAGGAAAATAGGCCCAAGGTCGTCAGAAGAAAGACAAGCACTGAGTCTGTGTCTGATGAGGATTTGAGCTGCTTACAGCACTGAATGTTTGTCAGGAATGCAGATACCTTGAAGTACATGCTGGTACAGCAATGGTACAAGGGGGTTTCCCAGGTAAGGATTCAGCTCTATCTCTCTATATTGTGTTTGTTTCAAGCAAGTAATTTTAAGTATTTTTAGTGATAATTTAGAACTAGTGAAGTGCTGGGGATAAGAATATAATAGCAGAGATCATTTTTGCTTCAGTTTGAAGCATGGACATACAGCATGATTAGAATATGGATTGCATCTAATATCCTTAAAATATTTTGTCTTGTGTTTGCTTTGTAAATCATTGTTTCTGTGTACGGTGGTGTTCAACATTCTTATGTACAAAACTGACGTGAGCACGCAGTGCTTAAAGTATAAGAATCCCTAGCATTAAATTTCTTGCTATATAGAATAATCTACTTTTCCATAACTGTTATTGTAATGTAGAGACAGATGGCTGAATTTTCTTCACTTTGCTTGTTAAGAATGTGTTAGGTAAATGTTTTTAGACTAAAATAAAAAGCTGCTGGGGAATCTAAACTGAATATTCAGCATTTTCGTGGTATAAGGAGGCAAAGCAAGAATAAAGCAGTGTGATAGTAAACAAATGAGCTATTTGCAATGAAGGATAATCTAATCTTTAAATATTGCCTGAGATTGCATTTGTTCTTAGGTATGATCTTTTCCTCCAACACGAGCCAGGTATCCAGAGAATAGCATTAAAATGCTAAGCATGAAATATACTGATTTGATGGTTTAAGGTTATTACATTGTCTAAGGCATGGTGCAGGTGGCTTACATTGTTTGGGATCTTAGATCTTACTCAGGTGTTACAGATAAGTAATTTCATATAACTTACAGATAGGAGATAATGTCTGTGGCATAAATCTGCATACGCAGGTACAAACTTGCTAAGAGGATAATACAAGTAGATCTTTATATTGCTCTCACTGGAGAACACTTAATATCACTGCAATGACTTGCAACTAAAAATATGTAAAAAGGATGTGGGTATTTAAATAAGTAAATGAAAGACAAACACTAGCCCATAAAAGGTGGTTATGTCTTTATATTCCGGAATGTCTGATTTTTATAGGAAGATATCCTTTGTTATTACCATGATGTTGCTCTAGCACACAAGAAAAAGGGAAGAAAAAAAAAATTAAACTCTCCTATGCATCATGTCTTGTCTGGACTAGCACAGCATTGCTTTTAGTTAGAATGCAGAATAGATTATTTGCATAATAGCTCTGTTCCAAAACGGTCTGCTCGGTTTAAACAGTAGCTGCTCCAAATCTAT
Organism: Forpus xanthops; assembly: GCA_032466535.1. Lineage (NCBI taxonomy): Eukaryota > Metazoa > Chordata > Aves > Psittaciformes > Psittacidae > Forpus > Forpus xanthops. The sequence continues at coordinate 5,531 of JASSUY010035267.1, forward strand.
AGTGGAAGCAAGCCTCTAACAGAAGGGGAAGTAAAAATGTTAAATGGCAATAATTTTATCCTTTACAGATGTTACTTTGTTTTTCCACGGTGTTGCAGTAATTGAGACAGCTGTCCAGAATAACTTCTTTAACTGTTTGGGAAAGTTCAAGTTATCTTTTGCTTTTCCATCTTAAGACTTGGTTCTCCCTTATTCAGTGTGGTAGCTCAGGGGCAAGTCATCAATTTACCTTCTGCTTTGGGCAGGAAGGTAATTGCTCTTTATCAGGAGAGCTGGCATTTAAAGAGCAATCCAGAATATTTATCTGTAGGTGTCCTAGCTATAGCACACTGTGACAGACTATTAAAGATTTACTTCATGCCTTCTAGTGCCCACTTGCGTATTGAAAACTACTTGCGAGCTAATGACGTTAGGAATGAGATTTTGTATACACATATGTGCATGTATTTGTATATGTATATAGGTTTGTGTGCATAAAAGACTGCTCTCTGCATCAGCTGAACACCTCTATTTTATCATCAAATTCAACATACTTTTGTCATATTAAAATTAGAATTGATACTGTGGCAACTGGCTAAAGGGCAAGTAGTTCTTTTTGCCACGCCAAAAGTAATAATGAGCCTTTGGTTATTAGTGCAATGATGGGCATGTCTATTGGTTTCATCAGTGCTTGGGCATCATGGCTTGTGTTTCTCTGTCTCTGCTTCCCAAAAAGGTTATTAGAGGAAATGTTAAAGCATTGACCTTATGTGGGTCATCAAGGAAACAGCAGATTGCTGCTGCTGTAAATGTACAAAGTGCATGTGTGCTGGGCAGAGATGAAGCGGAGGTCTGAGGAGCACAAAGGCGAGGACCTCTGCTCTGTGTGTGTTGGCATATCATTGCACCTATTCTGTGTGGGCCCTCCATGAGCTCTTCAGAGGCAAGGGGTGAGCACATCCATTGAGACACCATTAATCCACATTACCTCAGTGAATGGGAAGGTGTTTCCAGCAAGCAGATGTACATCAGGTACCACTGACCTTGGTGCTGTGTGTTCCAGCTCCATCCTTGCCCTGCCCACTGCCCATGTGGTGGGAACCAGCCACTGTCAGGATCTACAGGTGCAATTCAGGATCCAGGAGCAGAGCTGATTTTGCCATTGTATTTGTTTGTCATTCTGAGAATATAAGGGAGAAGGGGGGGGCAACGTGGAGTAACAGAGTTTATGAGTTAGAATAGGCAATGGGGGAATAGAACAGATAAGGGAACTGTTGGGATCTTGGTCTGGGGGAAGGACAAGGCTTAAGTGTGGAGGAGGACCCTATTCTTCTGCATGTCCTCATGCAGATGGGCCAGCACAGAGCCAGGAGCCACTGTCATCTCAACAGCAGGAGCTGAGCAAGCTAAACTTTGGAATTCCTGTTCATGTGATGAATGTACTACTGCCAGGGCACAGATCTACAGGTGAATTACATACGCTATCTAAAGCCAAGAGTGGTGGAACTTTGTCATGCCATTTTGTGAGTGTTCTATATATATCAAATACTTTTAAGAATTGTCTTAGGGAGGGACTTTTTTGTTTTCTTTTTCAGTGTTTTAGGTAGTTTCAGAGCAGTTTTGTATCTCTTAGCTGAAAGCCAAGTTACAACAAGGGGTCGGAACTAGGTGATCCTTGAGGTCCCTCCTAACCCAAACGGTTCTGGGTTTTTATGCATTACCTCTCACATTTTATGAATACTTGTGTGTTTCAGTTGCTGTTTCAGAACTATAAGCTTAAGTGACATTTTTTGACCTGTAGAAGTTAAACTTCCGTAATATACTGAACCAGGTCCTCTATAAAGGGAGATGGGAAATCATCATTTCCGTGGTGTGGTGGTCCTGGGAATATTATGAGATACTGTATGAAAGTTCCCATACGTGCAATGTGCTGTTACTTAGAGTTGAAACACAGAACTAAACTGGGAGGAAACTGGATGGAAATGCCAGTAAGTACAAAGGTACAAAGCATTGGTATGTTCACATGCATGTGGAGCTGAACTGTAGATCTTTACACTGTGCTTTTGAGAGCAGAGAGGGATTACCCCATCAATGGTTGTTAAAGACATTATGCTAAGTCTCCATTCCCTCAGGTGCTCTGAGAATTAAGGGCAAGCAGCAGCATTTGCTGTGCCTTAAAACAAAGTATATTCTGTCTGTACTACTGCAGTGTGTAATGGTCCTGAAATTGTCTGGTCTAGCAAAGCTGTGACTGTGCTGTAACACAGCCACTGGGGCCACAGCAGATGGGATGGATGCCCAGGGAGGAGGAGGGACGTGATTCCCTTGGTGCTGGATCATCCTGCTCCCTGTGCCAGACTCACCTGTGACTTGGACCTTCAAACCTGGACTTTTTCTGCAACGCAAACTGTGTTCTGAACCAAAAAATGTATTGTTTTCAAGTGTTGACAAAAACCCACCTTGTTTTAAACCCTAGAAAGTTTCGCTCTACTTCCCTCCATTTTGTAACCTGTTATTCTCTTAGGGAAGTGACAGGTTATTTGAGGATTAATACAGTGTCATTTATGTGTATTATTTATGTATTTAAATAGACAACATGGTAATTTTACTGTAAGAATTCATTTCAGGATTGAGTTGTTAGAGCTATTGAGTACATATGGGGGTTCTAATACTGTTTTTTCAAGGGAAGAAAACCATTAAGCGAGCAGCCTGACAGCATGTTATGTAGTGAAGTATCAGTTGAAGGGCTGGGAGAAGAGTCGAAGGGGAGAAAATGAGATGAGACTGGGTTGTGATGGATGAGGAAGTAGAGCTGCATGCAAGGATGAGCACGAGCAGCTTCTGAGCGAGGGCCAAGAAAGAGGTTGGAAGGGATTTTCTAAGGAATGGGGAGTTCAGCGAAGCTTTTTTTGAGGGAGAGAAGGATGTGGTCATCCTTTGCAGTGTGTAGGAGGCATATTATGGTGTGTTGTAAATGGGCAGAACCTGCATGGTGACACGTGTCAGGGAGAGGACAGGGCAACAGCACCCGCAGCAGCTGCTAGCAGACAGGTGGATGGCTCTTGGCATTGGAGCAAAGCAATGGGATAACCCCCCGAATGGGTCTGTACTGCAAGTCAGTTGGTACATCTGCTCCAGCCCTCCTCCCTGTCCCTCGATAGCCATGTGTTGGCAGACATTCCACTTTCCCTCTTTCACTGATTTCTGTACTTTGCTCATAGAGATGTGGAAGAGATGCTTTAGAGGAGGACAGAGGTGTTTGTTGGGTGCTGCCTCCAGTCAGGACTTGAGTGTAGAGTTGTGAGGATTTTAACGAGTTCTTCTGCAAGTGCTGCAGGTAATGAGGTTGGATTCCTACAGATTTGTGCCTCCCATTCGACTGACTGGGGTGTCAAGGAAAGTGTGAGCTCTGATTTAAGCTTTTCCTGTGGCTGGAGCATTTCTAAGGGCTTTCTCTCATGTGAATTCTTTGACGCTTTAATAAAGTGTGATCTCGCACCAAAACCCTTCCCCCATCAGGTATTTATCAGATTTCTCTCCTCTGCACGGCTGCCTGTTTTCATGAACCTTTTATAGTACCTTTGAGACCTTCAGTCCTCCATCAGATTTGCTTCAGATTGGCCAGCACATTCAAAGGGTTTGTGGCAGGAGCTTGAATTGCACAGGGTATAATTGTATGAGCTTTGTTCCTGTAAGAAGACAAAATAAAGTGGTTTACCATGTTAGAATGAAACCTAATTTATATTAAGATATTAAAATATAATTAATAAACACTGGAGCATAACCCCCCGGACTGCAGTTCAGAAGACCTGGCATCCTTTCTGGCTTGGTTGCCATCTGTTGGATGTCTTGGTTAGCCATCTGTCATAAGACACACAGGGCATCTTGAGCCTTCTGGAGCACCATGCCTTGGTTTCCAGGGGTTAGATGGCCATTTACATTTAAAAATCAAATAAAAAGGAAGATCCTAGGACTTCCACCTTACCCAAAAGATGATGTTTATTCCCCAGGAGCAAGTTGTAGATGCATCCAGATCATCCCTTTTGAGGGCGAAATTCCACATGAGAAAGAAAAATCAGTTTAATATCGACCCAAAAGAATTACAGTAAAAACGACCATACCCCACTCCTATTTTTCCTTCAAGCGTTTGTTTTTAACTCTCTTAGCTGATTTCCTCCTCCAGTCAGAGTGGAAAAAGTAAGTCTATTTAATAGAGTGAAGTTTATCCATTTAGCTCTTCGTCTTGGATAAATCCTTGGAGATGGATTTCTTTTGCCACAAGGAAAACACAGAGTGCTTGACGTATTGCAAATCTCTGTTCACATACGTCATCTATTTCCTGACTATAATTTTAATGATTTAAAAAAAAAAAGGCCAAAGCTTAATGCATTAATATCTTTATTTCATTAAATACATTAAAGAGAAGCTATTTATTTATTTAGAAGTGTGACCAACAGGTCAAGGGAGGTGATCCTGCCCCTCTACTCTCCTCCTGTGAGACCTCACTTGGAGTATTGTGTGCAATTCTGGTGTCCTCAACATAAAAAGGACATGGAACTCTTGGAGCAAGTCCAGAGGAGGCCACGAGGATGGTCAGGGGACTGGAGCGTCTCCTGTATGAAGACAGGATGAGAGAGTTGGGGCTGTTCAGCCTGGAAAAGAGAAGGCTGCATGGAGACCTCGTAGCAGCCTTCCAGTATCTGAAGGGGGCCTATAGGGATGCTGGGGAGGGATTCTTCATTAGGGCCTGTAGTGATAGGACACAGGGTTGCGGGTTCAAACTTAAACAGGGGAAGTTTAGATTGGATATAAGGAAGAAATTCTTTCTTGTGAAGGTGGTGAGGCACTGGAATGTGTTGCTCAGGGAAGTTGTGAATGCTCCATCGCTGGTGGTGTTCAAGGCCAGGTTGGACATAGCCTTGGGTGAAATGGTGTAGTGGGAGGTGTCCCTGCCTGTGGCAGGGGGGGTTGGAACTGGATGATCTTAAGGTCCTTTCCAGCCCTAACTATTCTATGGTTCTATGATTTGTTACTTAATAAATCATTTCAGTACTAAAAAAATCTATTGAAATACTCCGTTTGTGCCTTTGTTTTCCTTCTGCAGAGGAATGAATGCCTTCCCTATCCCCTCTTTGTTGAAATGTGGAATAAGCAAAGATGTCTGACCTGAATCCTTTTATTTTACTCTTTATGGAAAACAGGTCTGCCCCATTCTGTCCTTTGGAGAGATTGAAAACAATCAGAATAGAATTTCTGACACAAAATATTGTCTGACATACTCAAATCTGTCAAGTTATATGATGTCATAAGTGCAGCATAATCCCGATTAACTTCTTGAATAGACTCTCAAGGAAGTTGATTAAATAAGATGTACAGCTTATTTAGGGAGAGTTTACAACTGCTTTATGATCTCACAGTGGTATTAAATGCAGGTTTTCATGTGGGAAGGAGTTGTTATCCCTTCATCTGCCCAGGTCACCCTGTCTCACCTGTGGGAAAGGAAAATGGCAGTTGGCTCTGCAAACGCAAGAGTTGCTGTCTGACTGATACCTTCAGAGGCAGAAAATCTGTGGTGTTATCATCACAGTTTACTGGCTTATTTTCAGTTTATATCACATAGGACAATTTAAAACTATTCTAAGTAATAAACCCTTGCTTTTTCATTTTAAGAAGAGACATTTGAGTTAATCCTTTGGTTTATGCTTTCTCTTTTGGAGTAATAACATTAAGGGTATGTTTTCAGCCTGGAAACTTACATTTTAGTTGTTTATCTACACGAGAAGTGCTTACTTTGTCATCCTCTAGTACTCTATCTCTCAGGCTGATGCTCCACAGTACGAGATGATCTAACTGTGAGCCAAAAGAGGGAGCACCATTTGCCTGGCTCTGCTCCCATTTACGCAGTTCTTTGTGGTGCTTGAGTGCTTGTTGCTCTTCCCTTCCTCAGCCTGTTCAACTCACTCAACACAAAACTGCTCCACCATTAAAAAGGGATGGTTTTCTGGTGGGTTGGTAACCTGCATAGGAGGGAGGGAGGATTGTCCTTCTGCTCCACTTCTCTGAAGGGACTTCTCGTGGGCTGAACCCATGATCTAAAATTAGAGTGCTGTGCTGTGAGTTCCTTTCTTTCATTTTCTCTTCCATAAGGCTGGAAAAGGTCTTCACTTTGGGATACAGCTTGAGCTAAGGTGCCACCTCAGCAATGAAGTGTGCAGGCTGAGTGAGAAGCAAGTGATGGAAGGCATGGGAGGTGCACATACTGCTCTGCACAACACTGCCAGCTGGAGCAGGCTGAAGAGAAGCCAACGCACTTAAAGGGAAGCTGCAATCTGTTTCTCCTGAAATGGGAGAGAAAGTGGGGCTGTGCTAAAGACAGGAGTGCAGCAATGCATTGGCTTTGGCTGAGACTTGCTGCACAGTGGCTGGCTTGGGAAAGGGTTCCTGTGTATTAATGTTCCCAGAGGTTGCCAGTAGTACTCTCTTAATCATGAGAGAGCCAAGCTGTGTATCAGAAACCTCCTTTTCTGAGATGTGGGAGTAGGTTTTTGTGTTCTGAGTTTCAGGTCTCCTTTGGTCTTGAAGCCTACAGTTACCCACTGGTACACAAGTGGCTTGTGTACCTGTTTTACATGTAGAACTATGATTAATACTTTAGACATCATAAACAGGTTATATACATCATAGCTGAAGATGCAGATACGGTAGAATAATTATTAGTGACTTTTATTAATAGAAGAGGCTTTAAAGTGGAGGTTTAGGTATGTATTTGTTTTGTTGTAAGGCACAGGAATAGGTAGGCTGCAGCGTTGCTGAGTGTTGCAGTCGGTTTTCATTTTACCTCAGCAATCAAAGGCAAGCCATGACATTGGGAAACTTGGGTTTATATTTAAACAAACAAAGCCTCTAAGCATTGCTTGATGTATTAATAAGCTTGAAAATGACTCAAGTGCAATTTGATAGCTCAAAAAACCTAGGGCCTAGAACCAACCCAGACTTACTCTTTTGAAATGCCTTGGCTCTGTGGGAGCATTGCGTGCTATGGAAGTATGAGGTGGGCTGGTCCTGTTGTTATCAGGTCTGTTCTGTAAGTGGAGTATACACTATCATCTTACATCCTCTAAAAGCTGGATATGCATCTTTTTAATACTAACCTGCTTTAATGTGAATTTTTAATTTAGCCTGCTTTTTTAAATTTAAATTGGATTTACACTTCTTTTAAATCAAACATTTTCTGCTTTAACATGTGCTGTAAGTTTTAAGTGGCAATCTACATAAAGATCTGAGCGCACTGTAGCCTATTAGCATAATTCAAATGAAAAATCTATTGAGGGAAACTTATGTATGCACCTAGAGAATTGGGAGAAGCCTGGACCCAGAAGTGACTGACTGTAGTAAAAACCCAGCTTTTGACTTGTTCTTCGGCAGCCTGAAACAAAGACCTATTCTCTCTACAGCTTATTCAGCTTAATTCAGGGGGGATGAAACTAGCTTATCAAACTTGAACAACTTGTTAGGAGCTGAAAAAGGATATTTTTCTTCTCTGCTCCATGAATTAAAGCCAGGAGTGTGAAGTTGAGAGTTGTCAGTTGGAAAATTAGGGAAGTGATTGTGGCCATGGTGTGATGGCAAAACCTCCTCCAAGGTCATTGCATGGTGTTTATCGTTAACTAGGTGTTGGTGAAGGCTCAAAGACAGACAAAAGGAAATCTTTGACAAAGTGGAAATTAGGCCATTTAAAAATGGTTTTGATCACTATAGAACCTCCATTATCTACTGTGAGAATAACAAAGCTTTTGTTTAATATCCCAAGTTTAAATGAGAACATTTCAATGAAAAACATTTCTCTGAAATTAATCTTAATTGGCATATTGATATGCAATATTTTTATTACAAAGCTATTGCTTATATTTTATTTGCATTCTAATTTCTGTCCAAATACAAACAGGATATATTGTTAGGCAAAATATATAGTAGAAAAGAAATGTTCACAATATCTGACACGTGATAAATCTTAAGCATTTCAGCAGATGTATAATAAAATTTTATATTTCCTTCAATACTTTTAGAGCATTTTATCACCACAGTTGGCCTAAAGAAGGAACATTCAATGTAAATACAATCTTGTCGTGGATAAATGTGGTTTTGTAGTCTCAGTGTTGAATAAAATAATGAAAACCTGAAAACTGAAAGTGTTAAAGACTAATAAAATTTATCGGTCAGATCACCACTGAATTAAATCTCAGCTGGAGTAGCTGATCATGATCTCCCTTCCCAGGTCTTGCGGTTGTTAAGGCTTGCAGAGTATTTTCCAGCTCTGTGGGCATTTTCCTGGGCTTCACAGTCTCAGGTGGCTCATCCAACTTTAATCTTTTTAATCACAGTCACAGCTTATTTAAAACTTGCTGTACAAGCAAACTTCAACTACTGTGGCCAGGGTTCTAATCTAAAACCTTAAGTTAGTCATTGTCAAGTCAAACTAATGTTATGTAGCTTTGTTGCATTGCAAGGCTGTGCTGCCATGGCAAAAAGCAAGGGATCATGTTAGGTGATGCTCTTCATACCATCTTCTCTCCACCACCTCTTATCTCAGCTGCACAGTATCATTTTCTCTTCTTCACCTGCTCTTCCACAACCAGGTCCTTATTCGTTTTAGGCTTCTTTGTGCGACTGGTTTGATTTAATTTGAAACTTTGAAGTTGTTTTTTTTTTTTTGCATTTCACAAATGGTGGCAATTCCCCTGGAGGTCTTTCTTTAAGAATCTTCTGTAGCATCTTTGGGTTCATCAATGCAGGTTATGTTGGCTGGTCAAAAAGTCTTTATTAATCATAGAATCATAGGATAGTTTGGGTTGGAAGGGACCTTAAAGATCATTTAGTTCCTATGTCCAAAAGTCTCTCCATTCTCTCATCCCATTTCCCCATAGATGGAGGAGGTTCAGGATCTCATTGCAGGCTCTTAGTTAAGAGCAAATCACTATGTGAGAAATCTCTCATCACTTTGGCTTCTGAGAGGCATCTTCTGTGCTGCCTCTTACAGTTACTTATAGCATCCCAGGCTGGTTTGGTTTGGAAGAGATATAAAGCTCATCCATTTCCAAGCCCCTGCCTCGGGCAGGGACATCTTCCACTAGAGCAGCTTGCTCCAAGCCCCGTCCAAGCTGGCTTTGAACACTGCCAGGGATGGGGCAGCCACAGCTTCTCTGGACACCCTGTGCCAGCGCCTCAGCGCCCTCACAGGGAAGAGTTTTTTCCTTGTATCACTGGGAAGGTGATGCTTGTGCCCCTAAAAGACTTCATTAAATAACAAACTTTCAGTTTCTAACGATGGTCTGATGCCATTCTCTTTAATTAGACTCAGTACAGAAAGATTCCAGGATAATGACTGTGCCAGTCATTTTGTGGGAACATCATTATTTAAAGATGAAACACTGTCGGATCACATTACATTGTATTCCTGTCGAGGGAGGAAGAATTTAAATGTTCACAATGTTCACTTATTCATGTTGAGACCAAGCAGAAAAGCAATAGGTTAGAGTTCCCCAATATTCTTTGTTTGGTTTCAGACACTCTTGCTCTTCCATCAAATGAATGAGCAGCTTTCAAAACAAATGTAGGGAATGGATTAGAGATCCTGGCAGCACAATATCATTAGGACCCAACCAGAAAACCTGCTACCACCAGAAAGAGTAGGTTCTCATTTGTGAAACTACATATAAAATGGGTCATTAAAACATTGTCTGTCACAGCCTCTGGGAATCTGATTTTGTATGTGCACATCGGGTGTCCTTACAGATCCCTGACATGTGATGGATGCTCTGATGCCGGGTCATAGCCACCGTGCAGCAGGACAGAATTGCAACCACCGTGTGTTGAGCCATTTTGAATTTTCTTTTGACTTTGCAGATGAAAAGCAGTGTTTTCTCATGTTCTTATCCTCTTAATGTATCCTAGCTTCCCAGAAAACCAGGTTAGCAAGCCTCAGCAGAGCAGTGTCAAGACTGCTTTCCTTTCAGGAAGTGTAGCGTGCATGAGCCTGGCAGCTGTGGTAACTGAGCCATATCTGTGTGCTGCTCTGTGCCATCCCTACCGAGTGGGGTGGGAAGCTCTGAAGACTGCAGTGTTTGGGCCTTAGATGACTAAAACTGCACTGTACGGTGTAATATCCTAGAATGATTTGGGTTGGAAGGGACCTTAAAGCTCATCCAGTTCCAACTCCCTGCCATGGGCAGGGACACCTTCCACTTGAGCAGGTTGCTCCAAGCCCCTGTCCAACCTGGCCTGGCCTTGAGTATATACTTTTTCCTATATAATACTATAACAATATACTGCAACATTATACAGTGGAGTATTTTATATGGGCTTTTCCTCAATTATCTTTTCAACGGTTTAAAAATGAGGTCTACAGCAGCTGTCTTTTGAAGCTGCCCCATGTTTTAAAGATCCAACTAATTCAAAATGCCTTCAATTGGGCCTTTTTGGGACACAAACATCAACCATGATGTGATATATTTTTTGCACACAATTCTTTATATCCTCATAGAGGATTTTATCAAAACAAAAATGTCTTTGTTCCTCTTTGACTATATTTAATCAACTAGTGGCAGTATGATGCTCCAACAGTTAATCCATTTGGTGTGTCTCCAATCTAGAGACACCAACTGGTTTATCAGTCCTGGGGCAGCAGGGAAGAAGCACGTGGGCAGCTTTTGCCAGTCCTTTCCTCCAAAGCCTGTAAGACTGCGGGATCACAGTGCAGAGGCACTCTGAGCTCAGCATCAGTGCTCCGCTGGAGTGACTGATTGCAAGATCACAGCACCCAGAGGAGGTCACTTCAGAGGAAAACCAAGTGCTTTGATGAGGGCTAATGCGTCATTTGAAAGGCAAATGAGTGGAAGTATTGTGTTCAAGGGAGGGCAGGTTCTCTTATAATCAGCAGTTGTGAGCATCAGGATGCTCTGCTTACCACACTCTCACTAAATCTCCTTTTAGAAGTGTTAAAGACCTCAGATAAGCATCAGTGTGAATAGACTCATCATATCCTTGTTGTTTATTAAAACAGAAAAACATACTATATCTCTTCCTCCAAGAATATAGATGTTCTGTAGCAGAACTGCAGCTTTAGAATGAACCCTTGGGCCTGAAATAAGGAAAAAATGGTTGGCAAGAAGTCCATTTCTTCAAAATGTTGATTGTAGATGGTGCAAGCGCTGGAGATGCTCCTTGATGTTACGGTCTGCAGCTACCCTGCTTTTCAGCCAGGGCTAAAAGTCGCTTTTCTCTCTGCTGTTGCCTTCAGGTGTGACAATTCCTTGATTATAGGAGGAAAAAAATCCTAACGATAGCTGTTTCTAAATGTCACCTGCTCACAGGAACAAAATGAAATGGTACTTGAAGTGGATTGTGGAGACTCTCATTATACCCTTCAGCCTGGATTAGTTAAAAGTCACTAGCAGAAATTTTCACCTTCTGCTGTAGAAAGAGTGATGTGAGAAACAAGTGGGATTTAAGGAGGGCACTGGTGGAGAAGGAAAGTTTTCTTGTGCGTGCTGAGAAGCTGCTGGAATTATTGCATGAGAGGAGCAGAATGGGAGCCTGAGCTGAAGGAGGCCAGTTAGAAGAGAAGAAGCTCAGAGATCCCATATAACAGCCTGAGTCCTTCACACAAAGAAAAGAAGAAAAGAGACAGTCTTCAGGTTAGGGTAAGAATATTGACTCAGGAGAATTTGTTGCATGCTTCTTTTTCACTTGAGCTTGGGAGAATTGTATTTGTGAGAGTATGAAAGCCTCCAATTTTCTGTTTGTCTAGAGAAGGCTTTGTCTGCGTGGCGCCTTGTGCATGCTCTCTCCCTCAAGTACTTAAGAGTAATGTTATAATATTTGGCTCACAGTATCTTGGGGAGGAAGGGGAGAGGGACAGCCATGGAGCTTTTTTTTTTTCCTTATATATGACAGACTTGGGCTTGGGAGTAGGAGCATTAATTGAAGCATGCCAAAGAATAATAGAACTGCTGAGGTTTATTTTCCTCTGAAAACCATTGCTTCGGTTTTGGCAAATGACTTCCAAATGGTGTTCATGAAGCAAAGTGCTGCCAAAGGGAGATTCCAGGGATGCTGAGTTTCTGGATCAGATGGGGAATCCATAGTAGCCTCATCCCACTGCAGGGTTGTTTGGAAATAAGAGCGTTGATGAAGATGTGAGCCTCAGCAGATTCTGTCCTCTTACCACCACCCGAGCGAGGTGGACTGGTCATAACACCATCTCTGGCTCTTCCATTTATATTTGCCAGCTTTGAATACAACTTCCCTATTTTTCTGATGTGTGCTGATCACTGAGAGAAGAATGGGAATGGCTTTATGGAATTTAAGAAAGCATTATAGGAATTCTCTCTGTTTTTCAGCTTAAGCTTATGAAAACAGACGAGTGCATCGCTCTTGAGATATGCTTTGGAGAGCTGTCTGCCTCCTTGGAGCTGAATAGAGGACTGGTGGGAAGATTAAAACAATAAGCTTATTATATTATTAGTAGTGTGAGAATTCTAAACCCCATTTGTTCAATTATGGTCCCTCCAATCTGGTGATTTAGGTTCTTGTAAATTGTAATCAGGAAATTAGACGTGCTGCCCTCAGAGCTGTAGGGTGAGCTTTCAAGGGACTTCCTACATCAGTTTTTTTAATGCTTATAGTGAAATCAAGAAGGGAATTAGTTGTTTGATATGCAAGGTTGGCTGTGCGTTAGTGGATGCTGGCTGCATTCTGATACCTATCGTTCCTAGATGAAAAACAGTGGTTGTGGTGCTGCAGCACTGCTGTCTGAGCAGAGTAATCTCAGAAAAGGCTAAGACTGTAACCATGTTATGTGCTGTGTGATAAAAATGGGAATAAACCCACTGAAATGAACACGGGCTGATAAATGAGACCATTGTAAGGTCTCCCAGAGCCAGCATATGTTGCTAATAGTTATCTGAGGTAACATAAGAGGGATGTAAAAACCTTGGTATCACCTTCTATATACAAATATCACCTGGCATCTGTTCTTGTAGTGTTTCTCCCCTGGTTTTGCTCTGTATTTTGCCTTGACAGTTTTAATGTTGAGCATTTGGTACTAAAACCGATCACCTCGCTGAGTCATACAGAGCTTTTTCTTTCCTCTTTTTACCTTTCTAGATGGACTGTAATTTGCATCACACAGAGACACCGCTTTCAAAAGAAACACCTCTTCTCTTTCAGCTTGTTTAATGGGAGATTTCATCAGGTTTGGGGAACAGGCTCCTCAGCCCTTTGCAAGTGCTTTTTATACCTTTGTAATTTAAAGGGCCTTTTGCCTTCCTGAGAAGTGGTGTGTGTTTTTTCCATGCAGATAAATTGTGTATTTGTTGCAACAGTAGATCATGCTAACTCCAATATCCTGACCATATTGTCCCCATTTATTTCTTTTATCTCCCTGTTTAATATAATAGGGATAGTGGCTGCAGCAGAGAAACATATGCAGCAGCATAATAGTATATTGTTTGAAAGCAGTTTCCTTCCATTGCCAGGGTTTCTCTTTGAAATGTAATTGCTAATATAACTGGGAAATATTATTGCAGGAGCGATCACCAAAGTGCATACTTGTGCTTTTGCTTCATATTACATCCATATCTGATTTCTTAAAGAAATTGGAGCAACCTTAGCTGGTTAAATATGGTTGGTGAGATATGTTTGCAGAAGTTGTGATAGGCATATTGTCACCGAATGTGGAAACAACTCCATGTAGTGCCAAAACAAGAAACACCGTGTCCCATGTGTAATGCAGCAACAACAGAATTACAGTTGCCTTGTGTAAAGTATCTGGTAATGAAGGCAGATAATGGAATTCTTTGCAAAAGCAGATGCTAACTGGCTCCCCAATGCTAAGCAGAGAACTGAAAAGTGATACCAGCTGGAGGGGAGAAAAACCAGCTGAAAAAGGCATTAAAAAGAAGATGCCTTAGATGCACGTTTGTTTAAGCAGTAAATACTTGTTTAAATAATCTTATGAGATTCTTATTAAGAGGCAAACTGAGAATACGATTACACTGTTATAGGAAGTCAGCTGGATGCCCAAAGGATATTTGTATGCAGATTGGATGAGTAAAGCAATGACACCACTGGGAATAGCGCCTTATCATTTACACTGCAAGGCTGGCTGGTGAGGACAGCCTTTGGAAGTGTTTAATTGCAGGAGGTGGGGCTTGTGAGAGCCAGAACCTTCTGTTGTTCAGAGAGGAGGCAGCATGCCCTGCTGGGGGAGGCCTGGTTTTAGAAGCAGGGATATCTCTGCTTGTCCCTACGTGCACTGGATAACGGTGCCCTCCTGCCAGGCTGGAAGTGGTGCTTGGCACATAGCATCTTCGTTGTTTCCTCTTGTAGTCTCACACTATTTTACCACTCCAGTTACCTCAGCCATTTCAAATAGTTGCTTTGTAAATGAATGTGATAATTTAAAGAGGACTTAGTCCACGCAGAGGTTTCCTTCTGTTGCAAGTATGTAAGAAATCTGGAGAGGGACTTTCTACAAGGGCATGTTTATGGTAGGACAGAGGAATGTCTTGGAACTGAAAGAAGAGAGATTTAGATTAGACATAAGGAAAAAACTCTTCCCTATGAGGGTGCTGAGGCCCTGGCACAGGGTGCCCAGGGGATCTGTGACTGCCCCATCCCTGGCAGTGTTCAAGGCCAGGTTGGATGGGGCTCAAGGCAACCTGCATATGTGCTCGTATCTGCTGTACTTTCAGAAGCCTTTCTTCACTTGTTGATTTTTGGCAGGAGGTATCCTGCGTACTGCATACACTTTGCAAATTCAAGTAGCAAATCACACCTCTAATTACATTTTGACCCCATGAGTTAAGAAATATATGAAGGAACTGCAGCTACATGGATCACTATGTAATGCACTTATATGACTCTTTTGGGCATATAATTGATAGTAACAAATGAGTTTTCTAATTTTTTATGATATTCTGATTTTGTGCAGACCTCTGCCGGGCTTTACAGCTTTCCAGGGATAATAACTCACCCTTACTACAGGCTCCCAGGAGTTTAGGCTCAGGCTCGAGGCCACTGAGGATTTTGTGCGCAGCAGGAAAATGACAGCCTATAAATACAGTGATGGGAAAGCTTGTTCTTCTCTGTGTTGCTCTGAGTATAAGTAATGCTTTTGGGATTAGAGATAGGAGACTGCTCCCCTTGTCCCAGTGGTCTCTGCTGAGGCATGAGGGGATGCTGCAGCTGGAAGAATTGCTCAGGAAGGACACTCAGAGAAAAGAACTACCAGGATGGACCCAAGTTTGGCTAAATCACCCTGGCAGCCTGCACAGGCGCTGTAGAAGGAGCATTTCATCATCTGTCTTCTCAGCAGTTTTTGTTCACTTTCAGTGAATTCCTTCTCACCTTCTCCAGCTCTTTCCCCTCTTCCTTGTTGTCATGGGAACATTCACTGTAGTGGTTTAATCATACTACTAAAATTTGCTTCCCTGGTAGAATAGTAGTAGCTAATATTGATCTAGCAACTGCTGCTGACTCGGGGGTATGGTTGAACATATAATATCTCTTATTTCTCCTCTTACTGCATAATGCAGCAGTTTCTTTCACCTTGAGCTCAGTACTAGAGGTGACATCCAGCCACAGCAAAATACTTTAATCTGCCTTTTTTCATGTGTGGCCCAGCTGAAGCATTGGATGCAGGTGGGTTTATGAAGCTGGCTTTAAATCAGCAAAGGACAATCAAACAGAAAACAAATTACCCTTGCTGTGATTAACCCTCACACGCAGTAGTTATGATGTTAGATGTTTATGTACTAGTGGTGAAAAGACATTCAGATTAAACTGTCAGCATCCACAGACATGCAATGTGCTCCAAATAACTTTGCAAGTATATTGCGGTCTGTCACAGAAATGCTTGAAATGGAGATGAAAGACAAATAACTACCTTAATATCAAGTGAGGCTGCATTTAAAAATGTAATCATTCATATACATCGTCATTGACATCTGCTTTGAGTAATATCTGTGCAGTAGCTCATAATGTTAAGCAGAGCATGGTAAGCATATTCCTGAGTCACCAGAAAGAAGCAAAATGCTGTACCTTGAGATGGGAGTTTGCAGTAAATTTGCAATGTAAGCATTTCAGCTTCCCACAGTGGTTAATTAACCAGTTCTAATTTTATGAGTTTCCTGAAATTGATAGTTTTGGTAAGGTAAGATTGTGGTATCTCTGGAATTCCCTTGTTTTCCCTCCTTTCTAAAGAATTTTGGGTTTGGACCCAAATAATGCAGTTTTAATATGAATAGTTTTTGCAGCTGATGATGCATTTTGCTGTATGAGTGACAGAGGCAACAAATGGGATTTTTAAGAGACTGTGCTGGCAAGACCTCTGTTAATAAAGACTAAATGCTAACAGGTCCCTTCCTGTGGCAGGGAGTTGGAACTGTATGATCTTTAACGTCCCTTCCAACCCAGACCAGTCCATGATGCTATGAAGCATGTGTTCTTGAACATCTGCGTGTAAGTTACTTTATGGTACAGCTCATTTTATGTTTGTTCTTTCTAGAAAAAATCAGACAAAGATATGCAGATCTACCAGGAGAGCTGCACATCATTGAGCTTGAGAAAGACAAAAATGGGCTCGGACTGAGTCTTGCTGGCAACAAGGACCGCTCTCGTATGAGCATCTTTGTAGTTGGTATCAATCCAGATGGACCTGCAGGCCGAGATGGAAGGATGCATATTGGTGATGAGCTTCTAGAGGTGAGTGTTTCCTCTAACTACTGAGCAGGGTTCATATGGAGAGAGGGAGAGGCATATGTGAAGCTATCATCTGAACCTTAAATAAAGCCTGCAAATGGAAGTAAGGGGGCTGAGGCAAGGAGCTGCATTGGTTTATGCCAACTGAGAACTTGGCCTTTGGCAGGTAAATGTGTTTGCAGTGAAACAAAAATCATTGGCCTGTGAAAACTAATGTCTTGTCAGTGAAGTCTGTGCTCTCAGCATGTTCACAAGCTATGCTTAAGGAGGGACTGTTGAAAGGCAGGAAGGGGACAGTAAATCTATCCTTGTAGTGCATATGTGGTTTTACAGGGAAATTCACACCTTACATTAAGAAAAAACAAACCCCCCTCAAAGTTACCATATGTGTTTTTACAGATGACAGGGATATTCCCCATCCTGAAGATGAATTTCCTGCTGTAATCTGTTTTGATCTGTTGTAACTTAAAATCCTGATTTCCTTTAGTCATGTCTGGCACGAGTTCACCCTCAAGGCAAGAAAGCTCATTAGCAAGAGAAGTATTTTTGTCCTCGCTTCTTCCCCTATCTCCTTGCTTCACCTTTAGATTAAAAATGCAGATTTCCTACACGCCACCTGATCTTTGGTTCTTGCTAAATGTCACTTTGCTGCAGTACCTGCAGTGGTTCTCTACATCATGAGTGCTCCAGCAGTTTGAGATAATCAGCCAACCCTGGGGATCTCTCCTGCAGAGAAAAGCTTGCACTGAAGAGCTGACCTACTGCTCTCCATGGGTGATCATTTTCTGATCTTCCAGCAGCTCTCTGTGCCATCACAGAACCACCTATTTTCTCATGTTTCTTGACTTGAAACAGAGCAATTTGACTGCCTGGGATACTTTGGAAGTACTCAGAGTTGTCTAAGCACTTGTCATTGTCTAACAGTTGTGTAATTATGGGTTTTCAGTGCACATAGTACAAGAAAAAATTGTTCTGCTGTAATAAAAACACCAGCTGAAGTATATTATTTTCTAAGTGTGATTAATGGTATGAAGGTCTATTCCATAGTGGAGTAGGGTAGGAAAATTACTTTCTCCTTCAAATTTATGTTCTTTTTGTCCCTGGCACCAAATTCTAATGGTAATAAAATTAAAATTATTGAATTTTGGATGTATACCAGAAGGTGAGTAGTCATGGATCTGTTTTTCTCTATGCAAATCATAGACCAAGTAGCTCCTGGTAGAGGAAAGGTATAGCCTTTTGTATCAATACTTTCCCACAAAGAAGGATCCACTGAAGCTTTCTCATATCTCATGACTTATTCCTTGCAGTATTGGTTTGATCTAATGTTAAGTTGCTAGCAGTGCTTGGAAGATGCACCATGTGTGATTAATGTATCTACAGTCTTGGGATTTGCATGCATGGCCCATGTAAGTAGCATTTTCCAAAGCAGTGGTGTCGCACTGATTCCTCTCCCCATTGAGTAGGGAGATAAAGTGATTTTTTTCTATAGTGGAAGGAAAGTGGTGTTCACCATCTCAAAAATGCTGAACTTAAACTGAAGTTCAAAGAGACTTTTGTCTCTTGTTTACCTTTGTAGTCAAATTAAAGGTGTGTTGCCAGTGGGCAAAAGTGTGATTACCTGTGTGAATGGATATGGTGATCTCATTCTCATCCCTAGTGTCAAAACATCCTGTATTACAAAGGAATGGGTTGTACAATAGTCATGTACAGACATCTCCTGTTCATACCAGTGGTCAATTATTCACAGCTCTGTTTTTTTGTCTTTTGAAAGCATTTCAGTGTTATGTGAATAGCATTGAAATGGAACTAATGGGCATTAACTCAGATTTTTTACAGTAACCATTAGGTTCAATAATTATTGCAGTAACCAGTAGGAATCCTCATACACAAGAGGTATGCAGTTCACCAAGGCAGGAATACTGTCGAAGGGTTGGGTCTGAAAGGGACCTTGAGAAGTCATCTGGTTTGACCCCCATTGCTCAAGAGGGGCCACCTCAAGCCAGTTGTCCTGGCCTGTGTCCAGATGGCTTTTGGATATCTCCAGTATTGTAGAATCCCAGCCTGGTTTGGGTTGGAAAGGACCTTAAAGCTCATCCAGTTCCAACCCTCTGCCATAGGCAGTAACACCTTCCACTAGAGCAGCTTGCTCCAAGCCCCTGTGTCCAACCTGGCCTTGAACACTGCCAGGAATGGGGCAGCC
>JASSUY010035267.1:30573-47798 GCA_032466535.1 Forpus xanthops
CTGGGCACCCTGTGCCAGCGCCTCAGCACCCTCACAGGGAAGAGCTTCTGCCTAAGAGCTCATCTCAGTCTTCCCTCGGCAGGTTAAGGCCATTCCCCCTTCTCCTATCACTGCATGTCCTTGTAAACATCCCTCTCTTATTTATACAGAGGGGGAACCTGTCTTTGACAAGGAGCACTGGGATGGCTTCTGTAGGTGGGAATATGCAAAACCAGACTTTCATTTACATAATAATAATACAGGCATCTTTTTTTTTACTCCAAGCATGAAAATATTTCATCTTTGAATGTGAATTAAGGACACCTCCACACATTCACTCCCTAGTTCAGGAAGTGTTACTCTTGACCCTGGGTGGGAGGTCTGGGAAGAAGCTACCTCTTTCCCAGAAATTTCATAAATGCATAAACGCCAGCTTTTGTTGACTTTTGATGCCACTTTCTAATGTGGTCTTCCCACCAAAATATACATCATACTTGATACTGTTTTATATTCTTTGTTCATACACAGCATACCTGTGAACAACGTAATAATCTGTGGGTGAATGCATATAAATGTGTACATTACTCACATGGCTCTATCTGGTACAGCATACACAGAAATGATGGAAGAGCAGCATTAGCACAGTGAAGAATGAGTTGCTGTACTTGGCAGTGCAGAGGATCTGGAGGAGATTAATGGTCTTGCCTGCAGCTCCCGTGCTACTTTCCCCAGCTATTGAAAATTAAACATCATGTGCAACAACTCACTCACCATTACTTAATTGCATGTGGAAAATGTGTCTGGTTGGAAGCTCCAAAGGCAGAACCACAACTGAAACCAAAACCCAGGGCTAGGTTTAGTTCTGTCACGAAGTGCAGGGAGCTTCCTGCAGTCTGCCCTGCTGCACCGAGCATCACAGCTTGCTGCTGAGCTGCAATGAAGGGTTATATGTTAGCTCGTCACCCATGGGTTAGAAATCCTTGGTGTGTAGTTTGTATCATGTTTAAGACATAAAGCCTGTGTAAGTTCTTAGATGTATTTCTCCTTTTCAGATTGTCTTTTCAGTGGATTTCAAGGCAAAAATTTGCTTTAATTATCATCATCAAGAAATATTAGAAATGCAGATGGGTAATTCTTGTTTCTGTCTCTAGAGTTCAGAAATGTTTCCAATTCTACATGCTGCTGCTGAGGTTGTAAACATATCTTCCCACTTCCCAAGAGCACTCATCTTGTCACTGCTTTGCCTTACATTTGAGCACATTGACAATTGATGGGTCTCTTCACTTGACCTGAGCAGCCCTTAAGAGCAGCAATGAAAAGGAATTCTCCCACTGAGAGAATGTCTTTAGTAACTAGAGCACTGGCTCTAATGCAGGGACAAAACTAATGTTGCCTTTTTTTGATGTGTGATCACCTTCTCATAATAAGAGGGGCGTTTCAAAATTTCAGCAAAGCCAAATGTTTCTCTTAAAGGTGAATTTTAAGTAGAAACCAGAATAATTTTCTCATTCAAACTATATTCCATGAGCCTATTCTATCTTGGTGCTTCTCTTTCCTACACCTTAGGCCACGAAGTCAGAGAATGTCATTGACTGAGAGCACAAACCAAAAGACTCTGCTGGTCCCAGAGGTCTTGTCCATGGTGTACTTTGATAGAAAAAAGCTTTTTCTTTTATATCAACTTATTTAAAAACTGTACTAGAAAATGGGAGTATATACCACTACTTAATGCATTGGGGGGCCAGCTGCAGTAAATGAGAGCAACAACAGGCATCTTGAATCTCCATCCATCTCTCATACATGCATGTGCAGAAGCTTTTCCAGCTGAGAACAAAGTGCTGAGTGTAGCAGACTGAGCTCTCCTGGTAGGTTTGCTGCTTGGCTGATTTCAGATATATTCCTCTAAGCTCTAATGATGTGGAAAAAGCAGGATACCATTATATTTGTCATGCCTTGAAAATGAGGAGGAGCCAGTTGCCACAGAAATACTACTTTCCTCCTTCTGTTACCCATGCAGCTTCTTTTAAAGGGAGAAGGTACATAGCATAATGTAGGCAAAACATCCTGGAGCACGCAGTAAGAAGAGGACACAGCTCACTGTAGCAAAATTACATGTGCTGCAGGAATAAGGAAAGAAATGCATTTGGTGTTCCTGTGTCTGAAGGTATTAGTATTCCAATATTGCAGAAAATTTGAATTGTTTAATATTCTAAGTTTGATCCCATTATCCTTGTCCTGTCAGGGACTGTAGTGACAAGACAAGGGATAATGGGTTCAAACTAAACAGGGGAGATTTAAGATAGATATAAGGAAGTCCTTCCCTGTGACAGTGCTGAGGCACTGGCCTCAGCTGTTGCTGCCCCATCCCTGGCAGTGTTCAAGGCCAGTTTGGACAGGGCTTGGAGCAACCTGCTGTAGTGGAAAATGTCCCTGCCCATGGCAGGGGGTTGAAACTGCATGATCTTGAATTCCCTTCTAACCCAAACCTTTCTATGATTCTGTGATTCTGATTTCACCAGTGACAGGCCTGAGTAGGTTATAGTTTTCCAGAAACACGTAATTCTACAGCCTAAAAAGTTCTTGTGTGCCTGACACATTAAAGCAAAACTAGTGGAACTCTTCTGCCCTCTTTGATATCCTGAGGCCTGTTTTCCTCAGATGAAGGATGCTCCGCAATAAGCATGCTGCTTTTCCCTTTGAAGCAGAAAACAGCATCAAGGTTTTCCTATTTCTGGTGTTTTGGTTCATGTGCAGGGCAGAGGGATGTTTCCATAAACTCTTTCAATCAATTACAAAAGAAGCCCAGAAATTCCTGGGCACAGAGAAGCCTTTCAGTGAGAACCATAATAACTATCATTAAATAACTTGGATTTTGTTCTAGGAGAAAATAAAGACCAAAGGATGTCCTCAGTCTTTTTACTGAAACCCTAACGTACCGCCTGTGCTATAAAAATCTGTTCACACTTTTTTTTATACCCAGGTAGTGTTACAATCACATTCCCACCCTTTCCTGCAATTTTTTGCTGATGAGACATAGTACAGTAAGTGTGAGAATCACAGACGTCCCCTTATATACGAAGGCTTCTCACTGTGGTTTATGAGCATCTCTTCCTCAATTAAGTTGATGATGATTGTTTAGAACAGTTGATTTTGGCCAGATTCCAAACTGTAGGTCTTAGCACTGCACCATTTCCCTGTGGTCTCATTAATTACATGAGCTTGTAATAGCACCTAAAAGATTTGCAGTTAGAGCGTCACTTTTTTTTCCCTTCCACTCAGTGCATCTTGTGCTTTGTAGCCTTGTACAGTAACAGATTTGAAGGTGTTTAAGCTGCTCACCCACTTCATCAAACAAACCAAGCGCTTGCCTGAGCACGGCAAGACTTTCCTGAGATGAAAGACTCAACCCTGAGATGAAATAGCTCTGTCCAAGTGCTTCCTTTGATTAGTGTCCAAACACGTTTTATCTGACCTCAGAGTCTTTCAGCTGCTGCACTGAATTCCAGGCTACTTGGGCAAATACAGGTTGTCTTTCTGATTTCTGAATATCACAAATAAATGGCAATTAGACTGGAGCTTTTCAAGGTGTATAAGAGAGTCTTGGTATGGAAGCGCCGATAAGACATGTAAAGGTCTTAGTTGCCTTTTGAAATTCTTGGTTTGACTCTCCAACAACAGGAATTAGTCAGATAGTAATATAATGAAGGGACTTGCTTCTTGTCAGAGTCTCTTTGCCCTAGTTCTCAAAATAGAATGGGTTTTGTATCCATTGTTGGATTTGTTCATGCATTATAAGTCCTCCCTTTTAAGATGTTACTGAAACAATATAATTAGATTTTACATCTGTAGTAGGAAATCCAGTTTCTATCAGAATGTTCTTTTACAGTGAAAATTTTATGATTCAGCAAATTCAATGGTTTTTTTCCATGCTCAATTAACTGCCTTTAATCTGATTTTGGTGCTTCACTGTTGGTATAATAAGCAGATCTAATATAGTTTGAATGCTTGAATCAAAGTGAACGCCACTGATTTCGAACCATCCTGCCATTGTGTTCAGTTCTGTGATTCATTCTTTGGTATACCTTTATTCCTTAAAAGAAAATTGTCTTGTGCTGTGCTGAAACATGAGAAATGCTTTCAGAGTAAAGTGCTGTAGGATTTTGCTTATTTAAATACCATCTGTTAGCTGTCCAGAGTCATCCCCCCACGCTGCAGTCATTCATTCTGTTATTGCTTTCTGGTGATGGGAATTATAGCTTCTTAGTGAAGCCCACAAATCTCTGTCACCTAACCCCTCCTTCTATTTCTAGATGTAATTGGAAAGGCTAATCTCTTGTTATTTATGGTGAAAATGCAAAGGAGAGCGATCCTTATACTCTGAGTAAAATGAAGGTAGTGGCTGGGAAGGCCAGTTTCTGGGTGCTGTGACTTTGTCAGTGAATCTTTGCTTTTCTTTTAGAGCCTCTATAAGTAACGTTGTGTGTTGTATGCCAAAATCTCAAATGCTACCATACTTTAGGAGTTATTTTCTTCTTAAGTTAGTTCTAACTTACATAATTGGTCATATTTTTAATAGCATAAACTCCATTTTTACTTGCTTTGATTGCTTAGGTTCTTTTATGTGGGAAAGCTTTAAAAATAAGCTCTTGCCAGACTTAGTGTGTGCAAGTTTGAACTTTTCCTGTTTTCTTCAGAGCTGTTTCCTCCTTGCTGTCATACACATGTGAGAACAAGTGCACTGTTGAGGAAATTAAGTAGTTTGGACTCTTTCAAACCTTTGATGACCTAAGCTGCAGTTTATATGAGCATTAGTTGTTCATTTGAAATATCTGAATGTATTTGGCTCTTGAATAGTTAGAAATAATGGAGGGAAAATGAAGAACAAGACTGTTCTTGCTTTTAGTAGGAGGGGGTTTTCAAGAAGATACACGATACAAAGGTCTTGCCTTGCAGCTGAAGGAAAAATCTGGTATGCCTTTTCAATATGCAACTTTTTTGCAGCTCCTCTTTCCAAAGGAACTTCTAGAGGGGAAAGAAACATGGGAAAATGCAAGATACTGACCTAATTTTCCTGGTTTTATAGCAAGTAAGATGTGGACAATGTAAGCTTTCAGTAATCTGCAGGTTTTTATGCCTTGGTGTCACAACCAGTGGGAGTCCAAAGATTTACTGTTTGCAAACATTCATCCACTTGGTCTGTTCCAATTAAGATGCTATGGACCTGCACACAAGCTATTGGGTTTTTCTCTGATTCTTAATGTACTTTGTATTCCCCAAAAGCACCCACAATCCCTTACAAGGCTGTTGTCAAATGATCTTTTAGTGTTGATGAACTGTGAAATTGCTGACAGTATGGAAGGAGGTTTGTATCTCATAGTTCAAATATCTAGAGATCATCTGGACTTCTGTGATTAGTTGTCAGGAAACTCCAAAGAGCAAATCAGTTCATCCTCTCCTAAACTAGGTCATCTAGGTGCTGGGTTAAATTGCCCTTCTGAGTGGACCTGGTTTGGTATTTGTCTTGATTTTGCATTAATCATAGAAGTCTGGACACCATCTTAGACAAGTTGCTCAGCTTTAGATAGGTAGCGAATCTCATGCAGCATGCTCAACAAGGATTTCCATAGCATAATATGACAGTAAGCTTATACCATCACAAACCTGAGACATGTAAGAGTAAGTAAAATGGAGAGCAGCAAATGTCCTCGAAGGTGAGCAGGGAACCTGAATCAGGAATTACAAATCTGAGGTTGATGAGCAAATGGGAGAAAAAGACCTGAATGTGGCTGGGGTTGTGTTTTCTAGTTATCACCTCTGGAAAGGTAACTTTCTGAATGCTTCCTAGGCCATTCCACTGTGTGTGGCATTCCTCCAAAGTGCCAGAGCCAGCTTTCTGGTAAGTGCAGCACAGTGCTGTGGGGTAGCCCAGCTGAATCCTCACAGCACACAACTTTAACTTCCCTTCAGGCTTTCTTCCTGCAGCATGGAATGAATAATCCCTTTAGATTTATATTTGCATATTGCTCTCTTTAGACTTCTTTTCTGTGAAGTGCTTATGGTAGTTAACTATTAGTCAGTAATAACTTCATTTGTCTTTGCTCAAGCTGCAGATCTCCCCCTTCTTCAGAGGTGCAGAACATCAGGAGTCCTCTTTGGTCAGCAAGAAAGGACAGAAAACGTCCAGGTGTCCTATTTAGTCTAGAAAGGAAGTAATATGTAGTAAAGTGTGGCAAGCTAGTCAAACAAATCTGAAAGGGTATGAGCTTTACTAAAGTTTAAAGAGTCTTTGCCACTTACATATTGCTCTGATATTGCTTTGTCTGACATTTGCAGAGAGGAAAGCTTCTTGTTTCTGCAGTATCGAGCTATAAGTTAGTGATGTTGGTACAAGTAATAGGCACTCTAAGCTCCACACCAATCTAATTCCTGTTTCCACTCAGAAACTCATCCTGAGAGGTTAAAAGCAATAAAAGTATTTGTGGGAGGAGTGATGAATTCCTTCCCTGTTCAGTTTATATGTAACCGATGAAATGTAAACAGCTCTCTGGTGCACAAGCTCGGCAAGGAGGTGGGCTGCTGTCCCAGGGTGTTACTCAAACCACTGTAAGAGCTGGAATGAGTGGTGGATGTTTATCATTTCTGCAGATAATGGAGGGGGAACATCTGAGCCTCTCTGCTGTATAAATTGCATTGTGTGTTGCTTTGACCCCAAGAGTATGAAGCTGTGTCTTGACTGTGAAGGGTTTAGACATCTTAAACTCAAGCAATATTGAGCACTAGTAACTGAGAACAGCTTTCTCGGAGGTGGTTATGTAGCAACCATTGGCAAATGCATTGAATGCTCATTTGTAGTCACTGTAATTTGAATATGATGTTCAGACTTCTAAGCTGTCTGCCCTTGCATCAGAAGAAAATGATTGCTCCTTTTAATTGTAAATAAATTCATGTTTTAGTTGAGGACACTTCTGGAAGTGAAGAGCAGAAACAGCAATTTATTATTAGATCTGTCACTTTAAAATATGTTCCCACTTTGATTCTGCTTTGAAGCATTCTCCTTTGAAGCAGCATTAAAGTATTCAAATATGTACGAGTCCTAGCAGGGGGAGATTACAAGTTGTGACGCTTTGTAACCTTACTTTTTGTATATCTGCTTTTTTTTCCAAGGAATTACTGTAAATGGGGTTTTACTGCTTGGAATAAAAATGGTCATCCATTTGCAACAGGGTGAAGATGTTTGCCCAGTGATTGGCGGCAGAGGGAACATTTTGGGTGTATATTTGAAGTGGAAACTAGTTTGTATAACTAATTACACCCTACTTTGTCATGCAGCTCATGAAGCTTCCGTGTAGCAATTCTTAGAGTATTTCTCACAAAGGCTTATACATACCTTGTTATTTTCAAGTTTGCTTCTAATTGCAAGGTATGCAGCACACATTGTAAGCTACAGAAGTGGTGTTAGTTTTCATGTTGTTTGTGCTCCATGTCAGCTAGCGTCAGAAAAACCTCTAGAGTCAAGTAAAAATTGCAGGTCTCAGACACCTTTCTTTTCCTGATGTGTTTTTATAGGCTAGAAAAGCAACATAATTAGATCAATGTCAGAGAAGAGATTCAGAACAGCCCTGTGGAGAAGGATTTGGGGGTGTTGGTTGATGACTGAATGAACATGAGCTGGCTTCAGTGTGCACTTGCAGCCCAGAAAGCCAACATATCCTGGGCTGCATCAAAAGGAGCATGACCAGCAGGTTGATGGAGGTGATCCTGCCCCTCTACTCTGCTCTCAGGAGACCTCACTGGGAGTATTGTGTGCAGTTCTGGTGTCCTCAACATAAAGAGGACATGGAACTGTTGGAACAAGTCCAGAGTAGGCCACGAGGATGATCAGGGGACTGGAGCATCTCCTGTATGAAGACAGGATGAGGAAAGTTGGGGCTGTTCAGCCTGGAAAAGAGAAGGCTGCGTGGAGATCACATAGCAGCCTTCCAATATCTGAAGGGGGCCTATAAGGATGCTGGGGAGGGACTCTTCAGTAGGGACTGTAGTGATAGGACAAGGGGTAATGGGTTCAAACTTAAACAGGGGAAGTTTAGATTGGATATGAGGAAGAAATTCTTTACTGTGAGGGTGATGAGGCACCTGAATGTGTTGCCCAGGGAAGTTGTGCATGCTCCATCGCTGGCAGTGTCCAAGGCCAGGTTGGACAGAGCCTTGGGTGACATGGTGTAGTGGGAGGTGTCCCTGCCTGTGGCAGGGGGGGTTGGAACTGGTTGATCTTAAGGTCCTTTCCGACCCTAACTATTCTATGATTCTATGATTCTATGTCTCATGAAGATAAGAGGAGAAAAAATGTCCTTGCCTAATATGCCTTACAGGGTAAAACGCACTTGGAAATTATAAAACACGAAATTCATGGGCTTTCTGATGTGATTTTTGTCCCTGTGCATCTGCATCCTGAGCCCACTCCGAATCTGATCTTAAGCGTGGTTTCTGGCTCTGTCAAGGCTTTGAGCAGGGCCAAGAGGAGAGACTGGGAGCGAGTACAGCACTGAGCAGCGCACAACCAATCCCTTTGAATTGTGTGGCTGTTGGGTTGAAGATAAGTAAATGAATTCACCAACCTTTGCTTGCCAGGATTTACTATTTCAAATACCTGAGACTGAATTTCCTATATGCTGCTCTGCTGAGAGGCATTGATTTACAGTGTTGTCTTTCAGTGATCAGAACATCTTAGCTTCGTAGTTTAACTCTTCAGGGATAAAGCAGAAGTTCTTGCAGGAACTTCTGTGAAATGCTTTTAAATACGTACTCATCTGCAGTTTTATTCCACAAATTCAAGAGGAAAAATTTCTCTGTGTGTTACAGTAACGTGGAAGGTAGTAGGTAGGACCAGAAATCAAACCCATAAGACCCACTACATAGGAAGCCCTGTCCTTTCATCTCAAGATCTGTGTATGCAAAGCAGCAGTATCACTGATTCCTGCTCTGTCATGTTTTGGCAAGCAGAGTCTATGAATCTTTAGCAAAATGGGATTTGTGTCATGTACCTGGCTTCTGTGGGAGTAGTTCACCCCAAAAATAAAGAGGTGCATCAACACAGTCTTGTTTTCCACGTGCCTTAAACAATTTGATGTCATATTTTACATGGTTCAGAGGCTAAAACCATGCAGAACTAATTCCTAAGTCAAATAATTTTAAATGACAGTTGAAGAACAGCATTAATAAGGAAGCATGCTATTTAATAATAAGAAAAGGAGGCTTCTGTAGGTTACAAAGTAATCAGATGTCAAACGAGAAATGCTTTTTAAAGAGGATAGAAGAAAAGATGCCATACCTAATGAACATCTGTGAAAAATAATACACTTTGTATGTAAGGGGAATTAATATTCATCTGTTTTCTTCTCCCTGCTTTTTGTAAAGATTCTTTCAAGCTTTGAATCGTTAAGGCAAATATGAATAAAGTAAAGCAATCTATTGTAGTTACATAGATACTGTATTTCACTAATGTGAATGTTAGACTACAGACCATCAGTTTACAAATGTAGGCACTATTAGAAGAGGCTAACGAAGCATTGGCACATCTATTGGTGTGTAGGGACCACAAACTCTTAAGTGCATCCTCTGATAATCCACACAAAATTAGATTTCCAAAGAATGTGATGTCAGTATGTCCCAGATGAAACTACTGTGATCCCAGGAAGGGATGTAATGTGTTTGCTAGCAAGCAAAAGCAAAATTGAAATGCTTTTCTAAGCAATAACTTCTGGTAAAAAAGCTGTTACTTTTTATGCTTGCAAGAGTATTAATGGGCAAAACCAACTCAAAAGAACAGTTTGGCCATTGTGATTTAGTGTATAATATATTGCTTTTATTTGCTTTACAGAAGTGAAGATGCAGTCAATCAAATGGCAGTTACTCCTTTCCCGTTACCTTCCAGCTCTCCCTCTTCTATTGAGGTAAGTTTTGTGGGTTGCTTAATTAGATAGATTCATCATAAGTAGCAGTTCGTTGTAAATTTGAACACCTTGTCTAATTAAACCCTGAATCATAAAATGCATTGGGTAGGAACTTGACCTATTAGGCATATTTTTCTCCACCTCTTTTTTATTGATCTCATCATTAGTGAAAGAGTTGGTATGGCATTAACAGGTATTAAACAGGTTATTGCTGTACAGGAAGAGGAAAGTCTCCAAACAAAAACCTTGCCATCTCCTACCCTGCTCCTTTTTCAGCTGGTTAGATCTTTAATGTCCCTTCCAACCCAAATCATTCTCTGATTCTGTGATTCCTGCTCATTTTCTTCCCATAAGAGCAGACGAGTGCTATTTAAGCAGTGAGCTCTGCTACACAATGTTGTAGCATATAATCTTCCAGTGCAAAAACTTCCTTCATGTGATGTCATTACCAGTGGTTTTCTTCATTATAGTTGCTCTCAGCCCTAGTGTAGACTGATTGCTCTCTTGTGCACCATGAATCCCTGCAGTGTCACCACATTGTTATCATTTTGACATCTTGATATGGTGTAACTAAATTTTCTAGATAAAATGCATGGTTGGCCTTGCTGTTGCTTTTTAATTCTATTTCTATCTGAGCTAATAAAACAAAATATGTTTTATAATTCAGTTGGGATTTGGTCTTGCCTTGAATTGCTAAATTGATGTGCATTGAACTCCTGGTATTTCAATAAGCAACAGTCCACACTAGGTAATGGAGGATGAATCCCCTGTTCTTACATTTGCTGTTGCTTTCCAGATTATGTTGCCATGGATGGCTATTTCCATACAGGCACAGTGCTGTGCAGTGCAAGAGCTGCTTACTTTTAGTTTTTGTTTGGATCTGAGTTATTTTTGGACAGTGCCTTTGCTTTTCCTTCTCTCCTCCATATAAAGCAGCATGTCCCAGGTGCAGCTGGTGGATCACAAATTACTCTACCGTTTACAAAGCCCAAGTTCGTTTTATTTTTGTTGACTCTTTAATACTTGACTCTAATTAGATTCTACCAGCATGTGGAAATCAAAAGCTCAGCCTCACGTGCAATGTTTGCTTTTAGAGGTAGATGCTTGTGAGATGAGTTTTATGCATTAATGGCAAGCTCTTACTGTTTATGTTGTGGCAGCCTTATAAGTAAGTGCAGTATTTTACTTACAGCTCGTGTCTTCTTATTATGTAAAGTAAATGTAACCAAGAGGTGCTGTTGTTGCACAGAACTTTACATTACTTTCCTTTGTCAGTTGTTCCTGTCTTTAATAAAGCAAAACAAATCTGTACATTACATCTTGAAATTGTATCTTCAAATACCTTTGAAATACCAAATCAGTATTTTTCTTTTGTGTAACAGGATTGTGTTAATTTTCTCTTTATCAAAGTATTTTAATATGGAAAGTGATAAGCAGTAAATATGCCTTCAAACAGGGTCTGACTTTATTGCATGGGTAAGACTGTGTTGCAGTGTAATATTGTGGGCAAGCCACCAGAAACAATGTATATTAAATACTAATTACTGTGAAATATCTGTTTAAGAAGATTTCATTCATCAGAAAGCCACAGAATGAGATATTTGTTGCAATACTGAAGAGCCTTTGTACAGCTGCAGAGGTACTTCACCTGCTCAAGTGGTGGTTGAGACATTTGTGTAATTCTCATTGTGCACTTAAATGTAAAATGTCTAATGAAAATTTAGCAATCATTTTGCATCTAGGACTGAAGATCTTGGAGTGTGATTTGATTTGTTGCACATAGCCCATTTGCAGGAGAGAACAGCTCCAGATCTGGTTTAAATGCTTGAGTATTAAAATAGTTTTTAAATAAAATTAATCAAAAATAGAGATCAAAAATCTTTTCAGATTCAGGACCTGGTTGGTTTAAAAATGGGAAAGAGAATGAACACATTAAATTTTACATGTAACCAAATTGCTGATACTTTAACATTTAAATTCTAGCTGAATTATAGATGCCATTTCCTATCTATCTTTAATTGTCAATATGGGAAGGAAATATTTTTTCTTGCAAGCCTATGCTTCTTAAATATATGCTAGGTATTCTCTAACGAAAATGCCAGAAAATGCTGATCAGGCAACCTTTTCTACTTAGTACGGTGCTATTTAATGTTTCAGGGGCCTTTTTCTGTTGGAAATTCTCTATAGAATGAGAAAACCTTCATGCAGGAGGAAGCTCCTGGAGCACATCTTGGTGAAAATACAGATGTCTTTGGGGCCATTACTTTCATTTGCTGGTTCTCCAGTGGCTGTCATTGGATGCCATTTGCAGTATTCTCACAGTAATGTGCAGAAGTACCTGAATCCTGAAGCTACATTTGCGCTTCAGGTCGAGGTTTGTGTTCCAGTGCTGACTTAAGCCTCCTGAGCTTGGTGGCCATGTGCTTTAACCAGAATAACTGCAGCTTTACTGGTTCCTCTGTCCTAGAGGAATCGCTCATGCTGCTATCAGCCTGTTCAGATTATAGGCTACCTTTAACATGCTGGAGACCCTCTCTCCCAAAAGAAATCTGAAGAATACATCTTAATACAAACTCACCAGCTTTCACAGTTGATAGGGATTAATCTGGTCTTGAAAGTTAACCAAAACCTGCACCTAAATGTTAACATTGGACTGCCTCGTGGTATTTTCGAATGGCCATGTGGAGGCCAAGGTCTGTCTGTCAAAGGTTGTATCACTTGTCTGCTAACATTAGGTTGCTTTAATTGTGGATCTTTTTACTTTTTCATGCTGCTACGTGTTTAGAAAAAAAAAATAAAAGGTAAAAATGTCTAATATTTTTCTTTAGCAGTTACGGGAGATCATAGCTCTGTTTAAAAACTGCTTCTAATCCTTTCAACAGGATCATGGTGGCACTGAACCTGCAAGCAGTGAGGAAGACCCAAGCTTGGAAGTTGTCATGAAAAGCTTGACTGAAGAGGAATCCAGCAAAGTTGTAAGTGACTTAAAGTGGTATTTAATGATTATTAGAGCTCAGAAGTAGAGGCTCATTGGCTTGATTTGTATTCTGTCCGCCTTTGTGCTGGAGTATTACAGCACACTGTTGTCAAATAATACCTAGTACATGTAAGAGCAAAGTCAGGGTCTTAGTTTTATACACATAGACTGTTTTTATGCACTAACCAGTCAGTATAATTTGTTAAAATGTTGAAAGAAGAGCTATTTTGTAACATTTTGACCCTCTCTGGAGTACTTTCTCAGCAAGAGCATTGAGTTTCCACTCTTGTCGTCCCTGTGTGGCAAACTTCAGAAGAAAGCATGGTCCTTAAATTGTATTCTTATTTATATTCATAGCTTCATAAATTCTAAGGCCAAAATGTCTATTATCATAATCTAGTCTTGCCTCCTGAATAACATAGCTATGGGGTTACTGTCAGTAGTTTCTACATCAAGCCCATTAACTTCTGGTTTAATGTGGTACTGTCAGTATGCACTGTAATAAATACAGAACCTCTGATTGATACAGATGGAGTTTTTTGTTGTTTAATATGTCAGGATTGCGCATTATTGAAATCTGAAAGTCCTTCAGGGTACAGCTCCAATCTCTCTATTTTGGACCCTATGTTAAAACTCCACTAAGCATGCTGCAGTGTGGCTAGCCTAGAGGTACATCAAATTTGCCGAGATAGTAATTTTGTCCAGCAGCCTATTCCTTTTTCAAGGAATGTGTTGACTGAGACATTTCTGGATTTATTTTTTCCTTAAGTGTCTTCTTCATGCTCCATCATGTCTTTTGCAAATATAAACTGAATATACATGATGTTCTATAGCTAGTAAATATTATCAAGTCTTATGAACTTCAGGAGTTGGGAAGTATTACATGCTTTTGAGCATCAGAATTAACTACTCACATCAAAAGGATCTGTTTGTCTTCCTAATGGATTACCAAAAAGTTGGACTATTTGTATTTGGTAGTCTAGTGCAGAATCTTACTTTGATACACTGGAATATAAATGAATCAGAGTATTATTGTATGTATTTACAGGTGTAATTCACCTGGGTTTATTGCTATTCTTGCTTAACTGGAAAGAAACTTTTGAGGTGTTACAAGGTAATATGAGAAGTTGCTCAGAGACTGAGGTGGATAAAGTTATATAAAGTGAATTGTGCACTTTCCTGATGTAGGATATTGTGCTGTGCAGCTTTCTGAAAGGTATTAGAGGAAGCACAGTTTTAATGGGGAAAAGACTTGCAGCGATCCAAGATAGGTGTGGAGAGAAGATGCTGCTGGAACAACAGAGAACTCAGAATATTTTGGCAGCTTCTTTTGAAACTTGAAGCAAGAAAAAAGGGAACTGTGGAGCTAAAGGATAGAAATGACAATATTTTAGACAGTATTTTAGACCAAAAGGTAAAAAAAAAAGATGAAGTTTTGGTAGTAAGAGTTGTTGAGAACAGGACAATGGCAGAAGGGTAAGAGAAGACAAAGACATGGACTTGTTGAGAGCCTCTAGATAAGGACAACATCACTATAGTACTTAGTTTTTCTTTCCCACTATCCATACCAGGTTATCTCGTCTTTCCACTTAAATTGTTCATGTAATAACAGCTGGCTGCTACAATTTACATTTTATCTTTGGAATTTAAAACGCTCTATCCAGCATTATATCCAGTATTATTATCCCTGCTGTGGCACAGAGGGGAAATGACCTGTCCTGGGTCATTGGTGAGACCATGAGGCAGTGAGTGTGTCACTTCTCTGGCTACAGCACAGCCCTGCCTTCAGTCGATGGCTGTTTGCTTAGAGCTGACTCACTGATTTTTCCATTAGATAAATAGAAGCTGAAAAGTTAAGAGTTAGGGGGTAGATTTAGGAAGGAATTTGAATGCCTATCGATCCAACTGCTTATTCCATTGTGCCTTTAGTTGGGCCAACCCTTGGTTTAGAGGCATAAATGGGCAAAAAAGAGTGGTAAAAGCCATTTTCATAATTTTAGGAGTTTTCTTTCAATCAAGATTTTAAACAAACATGGCAAATACTGCTAAGCATCTTATTTTTGTAAATGCTGATGGTTGGGATTGGTCCCTTCTGACCAGAAGGAAATAAGTTCGTACTCATTGTTATTAAGACTTCAAGACTGCAGTGCAGCACAAGACAGCTCATTATTTTGCAGAAAGATTTCTCTTGCAGTCTTTTAGTGACAGTTGAGGCAAAAGAAAACAGTGCCTTGTTTTTCATAGCACACTGGTTGCTGCTAGAGCCTCATGCTACTTCACCATTGTTATTGAATTTCTCAGTCATGTGTCAGGAGAAATCAGGAATGTTAAAGTCAACAAGTAAGATCAAGTTCACTGAATAAATAAAAAGTATGTGCTTATCAGGAAGGATCGTCTACGAGTATGTACAGCTCAAAACACGGACAGGATGTCTCACCAAGTGACAGCTGTAATAAAAGGAGAAATTAAAATTTCACATCATTCTCTATTCACTTGTTGCTGATAAATGTGTCAGTGTCTCCCAAGATACTTTTTCTTGTCACTTCATCACTTTTAAAAGCATGAAGTTATATAATGGACATCACTGTAGACTTGGATGATAAGAAAGGGGAAAGAAAACAACTTTAATTGTGAACTGGAGCCAATGGAAGTGTTAGGCAGAAGTCTGCGTGTTGAAGTTTGAGGTGGCCTGATAGAAGGTCGTGATTTTTTGAGGACTGTAGCTGCCTTGCTTTCTCCATAATATGTCATTGGAAAAGAATCGATATATGGAACTTCAAGATGCTCTCAAAACTTGTAACTTTGCAAAGGTGAAAATGGCTTGAGCAGTCATCATGTATGTGCTGAAGCACTTTGCGTCATTAATGTCCTGGCAGAGCTTGTACGTAATTCAGTGTCCTGTAGGTGGGATAATTAAACTGATGTTTGGCATGAGAGAGTGGATTCATTTTCCTTAAAATATTTGAACTTGGGGCTATAAGCTGTCTTTACTACAAACAGAAAACCTGTCCTTAAGACGCTGGTGAGGAGTGGCTTTGTGAAAATGCTTTTGGATGCAGTTGAGGGAATTGAATTAGATTAAACCAGTCAGGTCGCAGGCTTATGACAAATGCTGAGTGAACAGTTCAGTGCTTGAGGGGCTGGAAAACCTTTTATTTTGTTTAGGCACCTCTAGCATAGTCTGAATTAAGTGGAGATTAGAGAGATTTAAAGGTGGCGCTTGGTGCTTACTTGATGTGCAAGATGAAGTTTCAGGTTTTACTCACATACAGGAATGAAAAAGGGAAGCATGAAATAATTTTACACTGCTTACTAAAACAGTATCTCATAAAGTGACAAAGCAATCTTGCTTCTTCTCCCCTGACACCTCTGATAATACAATGAGATCACCGCTTTATCTTTCTCTTCTTGTCATTCATTTGGATAATAGTGGTATAGTTACAGCGAGCTGGGGAAAAACACAGAAGGTGAAAAATGAAGGGGAGAAAAAACAAAGCCTGTGGGGCTTGGCATCATTTAACATTAAAAAGCTCCAGGAAACAAGGGCAGTGTTTTCAAGCTTGGGTAACTAAAATTTGATTTCCTTTTTAAGGTATGGATTGTCGTCTTACTTAGAAGTTCTTTTGACATCTGTCCCTGTTGTCTCTTGATGCTGGTGCTCAGCTCTGCTGAAAACTAGCTGTTTTATAATTTTTTTTTAACATGGGGTAAGATAACTGACACTGTGATCAAAGCAGCCTAAGTTTGGCTAAGAGCTGGCGAGGGGAGGATGCTGTAACTCCCTGGAAGTAGTTGTAGAAGTAGGAGTTAACAATGATTTGTAGTGTATTGCAAGGACATGGAAGGAAATTAGGATACAGATTGAGCCCATATTAAGGTGCAGTTGTTTGAGATATTTATAATGGGGCTGGATGATGCATTTTGAGCAATTACTTTATTTAACTGCTGAGAGCCTGCTCATTGCTCCTGAAGACTCCCAAGAAAGGAAGAGGAAAGGAGAGAAGAGATGACTTTGAACCCCTCCCTGCTATAGGCACCAAAGGGTGTGCTAGAGGCTTGACACACTAATTCCTGCATGTTTCCACACAGTATGGAAATTGCCGTCCTAGCCTTCTGTCATATTGCTCAGAAACAATATTGGCCACATGTGATAATCTCTTCCCCAGAAATCTCTTCCTTACATTCTGTGACTTCAGAACTGTTGGGTGTGTTTTTAATAATTCCTGATATTCCCTGTATTCTCACTAGATTTTCCTTTTTCAAGTTCAGCCTGGAGAAGGCTCTCTCTTATTGTGGCCTATCAATAATTTCAAGGGACC
>JASSUY010035269.1:0-21699 GCA_032466535.1 Forpus xanthops
CCCGCGCAGAACTGTTTGAGGGGCCTCAAACTACAACACATGTAAAATTAAAAAAAATTATTATGAAAAATATTGCAATGTCTATAGTAAATCGAATTTTAAATACACTTTTATGTTCACACAATCACTTCTGTCTTCTGAGTTCTTGGTGTCTAGTGAACTATTGGAGAAGCTATGAGTGGAAGTGTGACATTTTTTAAGGCAGATTGCTCATGTGTGGTCTTAACATTAGACAGAAAAAACAATTTCTTTGTGTAGTTTTTATGAGCAGGTAGGAAATAGCTTTCAGGCTATTTAATCTAGAAATCATACTATGTGGAAATTATTTCTCAATAAAAATAGTTCAAATTAAAACTGGAAGCAAGTAAGTAAAACCCACTTCCACCCACCCCCATGTAGTTGAAGTAAAACAACCTGAGCTGCTGCTTACTGCTGATTACAGCTATAAGAATTTATTATAAAGTTGATAGATTGATATTTGTCTTTCTTGATACCACTGGGAGTTGAAGGTTGGAGCATATTGGACAGCACTAAATAAGATACTTTGACTTGCATCCCTGGCTTACAGATGTCTCACATAAGGGAGAGATGAAACCTGTTCTTTCCCCCATGCAAAATTCTGACCCTACGCCCAAAGGATCTGGTGAGAAAGGGATAAGATTGATCAGAGAAGATAGAGTTTCTGGAAATATCTTCCCAGAGTATTTTCAGGGTGCATGTATCCTGCAGTAAAAAAATGCAGGATCAGATATATGCAGTCTATTTTAATTCAAATCTGATACTCTGCTGTTTTCTCAGTATATACTAGATAATAAAATTTTACTGTTTCTCAGGTAATCTCACCTCATGTTGTAAACACTGATAAATAATCAGCCAGTTCTTGTTTCATTACTAAAAGTCACAAACTGAATTGCATACAATACAGATATATCCAAATTATGCTAATTTATAGTGAGATACAAAAATATTATTTTTTTTCAAGCATAGATAAATTTAATACAGTTACTTCAGCGCTTTGACTTGAATTGTTATATAAAATACAGATGCCTTTTAGAGTGCAGTTGCAGAATCTGTCTTATTTTATTGCCACTTGTACTACAATAAATCAGAATGGTGCGGGTTTATTCACTGTTCTCTTCAGTGATGCCTTAGACATATTATTTGTGAAGTCATTGTGTTGTAAATGGCAATGTTGAAACTGGTTTTTATAAGCCTTCTGCTGGTTTTCACCAAGTATAATAAGCATAATTAGAAATATTATTGTTACACACTCCAGTACACTGTTGGGATAGGCCTTTGAGGAGGCATTCTGGGACTGTAACAGATCAGATACAGAAAGAATTCAGGGTCTGATATCTTCAGATCAAGCTTGTGACCTGTAAAATTCACTTAGTTCTGTTGGCAGTGATCTGCAAATACACAGAAATTCTTAATTTTGGCTGAGATAAGCAGCCCTGGGTGTATAGGGTGTTCAGGGCTATTTTTGTTTGCTTATGGGTATTTTTGGGGGGTGGGATGTGTTTGTGGGTTTTTTCTGTGTGTGTTTTTGTTTTTGGGTTTTTTTGGTTTTGTTTTTTTTTTTTTTTTTTTTTTTTTTTTGTTTAAATGAGAGGATTTTCTGCCACACAAGCCTTTGTCCCAGTGATTGCAAAAGTCAGTTGGGATATAGAAAACTGGTTTTGGTTCTGTTCAAACTATTTGTTTGTTTCAGTTTTCATGTGTTGATGTCAGATGCTTAAGCTTGTGTAAGACTAACAGAAATGAGTATGGCAGGAGTAAGGGAACATTAAGTCGTTAAATGTACATGAAGAAGTCAGCATTTCTTTATATATTCTGGATGTTAATATTCTGATTGAGGGTGCTGTCATGGTTTAAGGCTCAAACTCGCACTGCTGAACCCATGACAGGTGTGTAGGTGACAACTAGAAATTAGAAGATTACTACTGTGGGGCATGGAGGAATCTTCTGTCACTTTTCTTCTTCCTAATCTCCTGCCTTACTAAATGATAGATATGTTGCATGTTGGGTAATGAAGGGGAAGCTACAAACAGAATTTTTTTATAGACTTTCATGGGCAATAGAAAACAAACTTCCCTTTCAAAATACACCAGAATGTGGGAAGGTTAACTACAGTGTTGGCCTAAATCTGTTTTTCCAGAGTGAAGGTGTAAAAAAATGTCTAGTAGAGCAATATACATTTTACCTGCATAATGTATTTTTTGACGAATTAATATCAGGAGAACAGAGAATCAAGTGATAGGATTGTAACTTTATTTTGCTAAAATGCGTCACAATTTAGTAAGGTGAATCTCATCTTACTAACATACTCCTTACTTACATCCTTGCGTATCTACTTCTGACCATGTTTCTTATGTACCTTCCCAAATTGTATCAGTCTTTCACTTGTGTCCATTGGAATATCTAAGTTTCAAACACAGGCATTTTTGTTGCACTAAACGTTGCTTTTTAGTATGAAGTGTAATCTATTTCTTGACCACCAGTATTCTGCTGCTACCAGAAAACCCTATATTTGGGTTTGAATTTGATTATGTTCATGGTGCTAAGGGCTAGTAGCCCTAGCTGGACTGGGAAGAGGTTGACTGATTTAATTATACCCTGAGGAGAAGTGAGAAAAACTTCAGAAAGACCAATCAGTAACTGACTCCTCCACCTCTTGGAAGAGCAGAGCCCAGCTTCCCTGATGACACATGCAAGCTCCTATTTTCTCTTGACTTGCCATTCACATTTGGTCTCTCAACCTTCAACCTCCTCTCCACACCAGATGTATTCATCCCTAGCACTCTTCTTCCAGGTTTGGCTTTGTTTGGGTTTTTGTTCTCTTGGTTGCTTTTTTTTTTTCCCCTTTCTGTGAGGATGCTAGTCTTTGGTATTACCTTTTACATTTGTGAGATTATTTATTTCTTATTCCTGTGTTCATACGTATCCAAATACTTTATTTTATTTTCACTTGTAACAATCATTGATGGAGAATAAAACCTGTTGGTAGGCACTTTTGGCACATTACTGGCTTTGATTGAGAATCAATTTATATCAGACTAGGACTTGATTTGAGATGACTAATCTTAAATATTATTTCAAGAATACATACATTGCAAAAATTGAAAAGATTCATGGGTTCATCACATTGGACAATTTGAAAGAGTATGTTATTTGAGGGAAAACAGAATATCAATATTTGCAGTCTGGTGTACATGAACGGTAATAAATATTAAACCTGTGCTGTGCTTTTTTTTTTGTTTATTTGCTTTTTGTTTGTTTTGTTTTGGTTGTTTTTTTCTAATCTAGTTTTCTCAAGGAAAATGAATATTTTGCCATTGTTTGGCAATATGTTACACGTCATCCTAATGAAAAATATTTTTTGCTGGCAGTAGGTGGCATACAGTTGTGCTGAAAAATATTGATGCAACTTAATACACATCTCCTAAGGAAGAAAAAAGTTAGCTCATATGACACAAAATATATTAGATTACCAAGTCTTCAGCCCAGTTATTTGGAAAATAGACTTTAAAAGTAAAGGCACAAATATTAGGTAAGGTTCATATTTCCAGCCTCAGTTTGCTGAAGCATTTACATCTAGTAGAGACTTGCATTATGACCTGTTGTGTTGGATGCTGAAGCCTTTCATGGTGTTGTGGTTTAAGCCCAGCTGGCAAATCAGAACCATGCAGCCATTCACTCACTTCCCCTCCTTCTTTCTCCCCCCAGATCCCAAAGGGATGGGGAAGAGAATCAAAAGAATGTTACTCCCACAGGTTGAGATAAGAAC
The DNA here is from genome assembly GCA_032466535.1 of Forpus xanthops. NCBI lineage: Eukaryota > Metazoa > Chordata > Aves > Psittaciformes > Psittacidae > Forpus > Forpus xanthops. Next base: position 3,788 of record JASSUY010035269.1, read on the forward strand.
AGTCCAGTAACTAAGGTATAACACAAACCACTACTGCTACCACCAGTAATAATAATGATAAGGGAAATAGCAAGGGGGGAGAATACAACTGCTCACCACCCTCCAACTGATACCCAGGCCAACTCGAGCAGTGATTTAACCCTTCCAGGTAACTGTCCCCAATTTAAATAGTGGGCATGACATGCTCTGGTATGGAATAACTCTTTGGTCAGTTTGGGTCAATTGTCCCATCTTCGCTTCCTCCCGGCTTCCCCTCTTCCCTGGAAGAGCATGAGACTCAGAAAGTCCTTGGTCAGAGCAATCATTACTTAGTGACAACCGAAAACACTAGTGTTATCAGCATTGTTCCCAGGCTGAAAGTCAAAACCATAGTACTACACCAGCTACTAAGAAAGAGAAGAATAACTGCTACTGCTGAACCCAGGACAGTATCCACCCCTTATTCCATACCATCCATGTCATGCACAGATCCCACATTTTCAATATACCATCACTCTTTTATATATATATATATATATATATATATACACACACATCCATAGAGAGAGAGAGAGATATCATTCTTTAGTGCATGGACCAATTCCTATAAAGCTGTTGAGTACATCTGGTTCATGATGTCGGGCTCCATTTCTTGCAACGGCCTTTCAGAGCAGGAAAGGCTGTGTGCAGTATATCTGGGTCCCTGAGCAGAAGCAATGTCATGAGTGCGTTTTCCTCTACCTAAAGCAGGAATGACTCAGACTGTCTTCCCTAGCAAATTCTTTATGTGCACCACAGGAACTTTGTCTCCTTCTACAGTATGTAGTACTGACTGGGCTGGACCAGCCCGGTTGACAGATCCTCTAGTGTTGACCAACAAGGTAGCTTTTGGTAAATGTGAAGCCCAATGTTTGAAAGTCCCACCACCCATTGCTCTTAGTGTAGTTTTTAACAGCCCATTGTACCGTTTGATTTTCCCAGAGGCTGGTGCATGATAGGGTATGTGATATACTCACTCAATGCCATACTCTTTGGCCCAAACATCTATGTCTGTTCCTGAAGTGAGTTCCATTGTCTGACTCAATTCTCTCTAGTGCCATGTAGCCACAAAATCTGTTTCTCAAGGCCCAGGATAGTGTTAGTGTTCTGGGCGGGGGAGTGGGGCACAGCATATGTTTCCAGCCATCTGGTGGTTGCTTCCACCATGGTATGCACATGACACATGCCTTGGCGTGTTGGTGGGAGTGTGATATAAATCTGCCAGGCCTCCCCATATTTGTACTTTAGCTATTGTCCTCCATACCAAAGAGGCTTTAAACATTTAACTTGCTTAATTGCAGCACATGTTTCACAGTCATGAATAACATGGGAAATAGAGTCCATTGTTAAGTCCACCCCTCAATCATGAGCCCATCTGTATGTTGCATCTCTTCCCTGATGGCCTGAAGTGTTATGTGCTCACCAGGCCGAAAGTAATTCACTGTTATGTTGCCAATCTATGTCTACCTGAGCCACTTCAATCTTAGCAGCTTTATCCACTTGTTGGTTGTTCTGATATTCCTCAGTGGCTCGACACAGGTACATGAGCATCTACGTGGCATACCTTCACCACCAGGTTTTGGACCCGGACAGCAATATCTTGTCACAGTGCAGCAGCCCAGATGGGTTTAACTCTGCATTGCCAGTTGCTCTGCTTCCATCGCTGCAACCACCCCCCCAGGGCATTTGCCACCATCCATGAGTCGATATAAAGTACTGGTCACTTTTCTCTTTCAGCAATGTCCAAGGCCAGCTGGTTGGCTTTCACCTCAGCAAACTGACTCGATTTACCCTCTTCTTCAGCAGCTTCTGTAACTTGTAATCAAGGACTCCATACAGCTGCCTTCCATCTCCGATGCTTTCCCACAGTATGGCAGGACCCATCAGTAAATAAGGTATACTGTTGTTCACTTTCTGACAGTTCTTTATATGGTGAGGCCTCTTCAGCATGCATCATCTTCTCCTCTGGTGACATTCCAAAATCTTTGTCCGCTGGCCAGTCCATGATGACTTCTAGAATTCCTGAACAACTGTGATTTCCTATTTAAACTCCTTCTGTAATTAATGCAGCCCACTTACTCCCTGTAGCATCGGTTGCATGATGTGTAGTGGAGACCTTGCTTTTGAACATCCAGCCCAGCACAAGCAACTGGGGTGCCAGGAGGAGCTGTGCTTCAGTATCAATCACTTCTGAAGCAGCTCAAACCCTTTCATAAGCTGCCTTTATCTTTTTTTTCATTTGAGGTATAGCTGGCCTCAGGTCCTCTGTATCCCTGACTCCAAAAGCAAAGGGGTTAATTGTGAGTCTTCCCTGGGGCTTTCTTCCAGAGGCTCCAGGTAGGACCATTCTCCCTGGCTGTGGTGTGCAATATTTTTTTTACATCTTGTAAGGTCCACTGTGCTCTTAGGGCTATGCATGAACTCTCATTTAATTTGCTCAAAGGCTTGCTGTTGCTCAGGGCACCTTTTAAAATAATTCTTTTTCCGGGTCACGTGATAGAGAAGGGTTTACAATCAAACTGTAATTCGGGATGTGCACCCTCAAAGTCCCCACAGTGCCCAAGAAAGCTTGTGTTTCTTATTAGTTGATGGGGACATTGCAGTTATCTTTGTTGGTCACATCTGTGAGTGCCAGCTGATGTCCATCTTGCCATTTTAAAGGTGAAATTTATATAACATGTTGTTTGTTATGGAATTATGCTGCAGTTTGACAAGTTTTGTCAAAAACAGAGGAATTCAAAACTAGTGTTGGTTCTGTTAAATATAACAGGTTATGGATCAAATAATATAAAGTGTTGTAATGATGAAATTGGAAGGAAATGTAAAACTTATGCATACTAGCTGTTAGTATGCCTTGGTCTGTTATTTCAGATGCTAATAGGAGGAAAGAGAAGCAGATTGATTGGTTTTATTGTAGTTTGTTATACTGCAAATAGATGCAAATGTAATAATTTTAAAAAAGATTAACCCTAACGTACTAAAAAAAATGAAATTAGTCTGACAAACTAATGTGCTTTATGCTACACGTTCTGCTCTGATTTTACATTCTGTTTCTGCAAGATAGCTACAAGTAGATCAATTTTGTGGAACTTAACATTAATGAGAAATATGATGCGGCAAAAATATATTCTTTTTCGTCTGAATTGTGGAGTAGGCTTCAATATGAACAAATTGAGAATTAAAGCTGAATTCTTATTAATCTAAAAGATTAAGACCTTGTTTTTGGGGGTGATATTTGAAAGAAATTTAGTCTAATTTCCTAGCACAAAATTAATAAAGTTATGTCCAAGAAAAATCTTGCACGCACAATGCAGAACAAAAGTCTGTTTAATATCTGATGTAAGCTACATGTGTGCGTGTTATACATAGAAGTAAACATATACGTAGTAGGAGAAGGTGAAAATTTTTCTACCTGACAGGAATTCCTAATAAGCCTTTTGCAAAGTTTGTTCCCCACTGACACTTTGGGACTCATATGGCAGGTTGATATGCATTGTCTCAGGTGTAGTCATCTCTCAATATGTCTGTTTTGCTTTTACTACACACTATCCCCTTTTTTTGCTTGTATAGAGTTGCCACCAGGGGAACCGGTTTAAGAGTGGGATGACCACATATGACAGCAATATTAATAACCTGAAATAGCATTTATGAGAGGCTCTATAACCTGGCAGCATTCATAGGGTATTGCAGTGTTAATGGCTGGGTGCTTCAGTGCTTACACATAGTGCTTAAGAGATGAAACTTGAACCTTTGTTCACAGTGAATACTAAGAACCAAATGTTGTGTCTAGTTTAACAGAACTCTTTGGATTATTTTTATTTTTAAATGTCTGTATCTATGTACTTGGAAACTCTATCATATTTCCAATTACTTGGATTCAGAATCTTGTGAACTGAGGTTGAACTCATGAGGTTAGTCTCAGTGTGCATTAGCTAAGACTTTTCTAAAGGGCTTTAGACTGCCTGACCTCTTAAGTTGAAAGTCTCCACTCTCCTCTTTCTGTGGGAACTTAATTTACTTTTCATTTTCCTCTTAACCTTCTTGACCAATGGCCTTCAGGTCTGAGAGCTTGTGAACAGAAGAATGTCTTAAAGATATATTTATTTTTTTAATTTAACTTTATGTTGTTAACATTGCACATGTTTGCTGAATGTGATATTGGAATTAAATAAATAGTTGAATAGACCTCAGAAGGAGATTAGATATGAACTTTGAAGCATGCATATTATTTGGTAGTTCAGGAAAATACGATTTTTCTTCCTACTCCATCTTCAGCTTTCAGCCCACTCACTTGAGCTATTTTATTATCTGAAGGGTCACACTTGTCTTTTCTGTGTGTTCGGATATTTTTTTTTCCTTGCCTATTTGAAGCTTCAGTTGCCATAGTGCCTCTCAGTAGAGCATGATGAAAACTACCAGTATGAAGTATTGCTAAAAAGTCTGCAAGTTTTATGGAATTCTGGTGTATATATGACAAAGGGAAGATTAATATTGCCTTATTTTAAAAGTATATAATGAGTACTCTTTAATGCTTTTTCTAGAATTTTCCTTCTAAAGGGATCTTTTATTTGCATAAATCCTAACTGCATCTGTCTTAAACGAAAATTAAGAGCATCTTATAAGGGCAAGGATTGGAGTATCTCCCTTCCTAGTCTTATTTATCTTTGGGCTTTTGAAGGGGTGCAGTAAATTAGGGCAAGGCAGTGCTGCTTCTGCAATCTAAAATATGCCTGGAGCAAGGATGGCCTAGCATAAATGCTTTCTTTTTTTGCTGTTAGCTACTCTGTTTCATGAGACTAGGTTTCATAGTGCAAAATTAAAACCAAAGTTCTTTACATTGTCCCTGTGAAAATTCTGCTAAATTCTATTGACACAGGTATTGTTGATGTACTGCATTATGCTACGTTAGTTTGATAGCATGTCCTCAAATCTTGTATTTGTAACTAGCTTTTCTGGTATATTTCCATAATTTTAAAGTATGTTTACCCCAGAAAATGGGCAAGAATACTGTCAGAATAATCTCTAATAGAAAACACATGCTGGCAAGACTGTTTACAAAGAGATTAAAATAAACAATGACTTTTTTTGTTTTCTGTAACACTTTGATAATACACAGACATGTAAAAATAAATGTAAAGCATGCTCAGAAACAGAGAGTAGAAAGCTGCATGTACCCTCATCAATATACACATCTCATAAAGCAAAACATTGGCTCTTCTACTTTCAATGATGAGTTTCAACTTAATAAACAAGCAATAGATCCAAACTCACACCAGTATGCACTTTTGGCCAAAGTGAAATCCTACCCTTTGTTAGTTGCAACATGTAAGACACTTGCAGACAGATCTCTTCCTCTTTTTCTTAGATTTTTTTGTTTTTCTGTGTTTAGTAACTTTTTTTGTGTTACTAATTATATGAAAATCTGGAAGTGAAAGTTTAATAGAGAAATTTCTCTTGAAATGAGACTTGCATAAAAATATGTTTTGCCTAAGATGTTTCGTTGTCAGTAACGGGATAAATTCTTCTTGATCTTAACTGCCTAGGTCAATCTTATGTTCATCAAAGTAAGTGCGTAATTATTCTTAGCTCCTGTGGTAGACAAACATTAATTTTAATGACATCAAACTGAAGTTTGCAAATTCAAATACTGTCATACAAAATACGAGACTTCTTTATCCTCTTTTTACAAATTACTTTAGCAGAAATTCTGCACTTTTTGCTAGTTCACAGTACTGCTTCAGTGTTGGAAAAGTTTTCTTACAAGAAACAGAATTACTTTACATCTAAGGTGGTCTGGCTAGAGTCAGCTAGATCTCAAAACTGAAACCTGAATAGCTGTCACTTAATTTTATTTATCTTTTCTAAACAAAAGAAAATTATGGAGTGGGAGCATATTTCAGGCATCAAAAACATCATTTCTGCTGAAACAGCATGCATGCAAACGAAATAAAAATCAATTATCTCGAGTTTTGGAACATTTCCAAGTTGAAAAAGCATAAAACCCAGCTAAAAAATGTTAAGTTATAATTATTGTATAGCTAAAAATTCTATAACATGATGTAGATATATTACTGAGGGGGCAAATGAGAATGCATGCTAACTTAAGGAGTAGAATATTAAGGAGTACTAGGAAGAAAACGAGACGCAATTGTACAGAGCTGATAGAATTAGGATCATTTTGCACATTGCACAAGAAGTAAAGGGCTATTAAAGTAGAAATTTCATCTTATGATCTTTCTCCCCAATTTCTTAATGTGATACTTATTTTGCTGAGGAGAAGCAGCAAAAAAAAAAAACAGTAGCTATACAGCAAGAATAATAAATCCTTTTTCTGTTTGGACAGTGTATATTAATGTGGCAGGTTAGGAATCTGAAAATATAGATATATGGAAAAACTAAGTGGTACTTCATTATACATGTAATTTACTGCTGCTTTTTTTTTTCTTAGTTTCCTTCTTTCTGGTTAATATGACTGACTTCAACTTTAGGAGTGTTTTCTGGGTATGCTTCTCTCTCTGAGCTGTAATACAGACGGTAATCTTCTGCAGGTTTTTTTTTTTGTTTGTTCATGTGGATTTTTTCCAAGTTAGAAACTACTCCAAGAGTTTATTTAATATAGATTCAAATTTATGTGCTAGCCTGTGATAGTAAATACATTCAGTGGGCGATGCTTGAATATCTGAATAATATCTGAAGGTAAGAAAATCCAAACACATCTCTGTTCCTTTACAGTGATTTAACTGAGCTGAAACCTGGAAGCTAATTTGTATAATGAAAAAGTGTAGGGTTTTCATAGTTACCTGCAATTTAGTGAACATCTGACGTTTGCCTTTTTTCTATGATTTTTTTTTTAATCTTGTGTCTTATTAGTACAAATTATATACTTTTTATTGGTACAGAAATCCAAGGAATTTAGGAAAACATCAGTGAAAATATTAGATAATTCAGCAGACTTGGTGGTACTCTTTTATTGCACGTGTGAAAGGCTCTATGAGACATTGCTAACACGAGTACAGCGTAGAGAAGGGGGTTCTATTTTGGTAAGCTAAATCTGTAGGTTACTGTTTTGTGTCTTTCTGTAGAACTCCAAGACCATTTTGAGGATCATGAGGTGAAATCTCATCTCCCTCTGTAGCTCTCAAAGGTATTGTTTGCACAATGAATAATATACACTTTTTTCCTGCTTTCTGAAAATGGAGATGGTGATGATGGTATGAAATAGGGAAGGAATATAAGGATTTGAGGAATGTTAATGAGCAGCTGCAGAGCATAAGTGTTATTATGAAGCCAAGAAATCCAGAAACATGAGCAAAAGGCAGCTGAAAGACTTGGAAGTTATGAGAGGGAGCATAAGCTAAAATGAATTACCGTGACAATGCAAAATATTGAAACTGTTGCAAAAAGACATGGGTGCTAGCAGCTAAAAGCAGGTGGAGCCCCATGTGGGAGTAGCCAGAGGATGCTGCAGGCTTAACAGCAGCAATAGGGGAAGCCCCAGGCTGCTGAGGAACACAACCAAGATGTTTGTGTCTTGTCTTGGATATGCCTGCAAACAAGTGGAAGAATGGGAAACAAAATGAATTCTGCACCTAGACACTTCTTTGTGCTTATATGAACATTAAAATACTGTTTACTTTGCTAACCTGCTCCAAATCATGCCTATGGGTTTTTTTTCCAGCAGACTGACATCACAGTAAGCGTTCTCAAATGTTTTGCTTCACTCTGTAGCATTCTGAATAGTGTCAGCAACACAGCCTTTGTTAGAGAAAGAGGGTTTTTTGTCTTTGCTTGTGTCTCTATATTGTTTTAATTTGTGCTTTACACATTTTTAGGTGTAATATTGATATTCGTATGAGTTAAACTTTGAAAGTCCTGTGGCTGCAGAATAATGCTTCATAAATAGGCTACTCCAATATATCTGACACTTTCACTATAGATATATATATACACTTTTCATTATAACTCCAGGAATTGCTAGAAAACAGGGAATAAATTATTGACTTTTAAGTTTTCTGTAACTCGAAGACAGTGAATGAAAGTGGCAAAATAGTGATGTTATTGAATTAGGTGGCTGCTTTTCCACTTGAGTATACTCAAATAGAATCTGAAAGTAATGAATAGAATTACTAAATGTAAAAAACATTAGCAGTGTAAAAGGTTACATATTTAACTAGATTTTGATCTGAAAGGTTATTTCAGTGAACAAAAACGTGAAAATTCTATCATGTTTGTATACAATACGTTTTGGTCTAACATCTAATTGCATTTAGAAAGTGGCTTAATATCTTTATAAGAAATTATTCCTTAAAACATCTTTAAGAGACTCCCATTCCGTGTTCTCCTGCAACACTAATGGGGAAGAGGTAGAAAAAATCAGGAGTGAAGTTAAGCCTAGAAGAAGGCAGTGGTGTGGAGGAAGGTGTTTTTTAAGATATGGTTTTATCTCATGTTATCTGACTTTGGTTTACTAGTAATACATTAATTTTCACTGAAGTCTGTCTTCCCTGTTACAGCAATTGGTGAGTGATTTCTCCCTGTCTTTATCTCACCTGTGAGCTTTTCATTATATTTTCTCTCCCCTGTCTGTCTGAGGAAGGGAAGATAGAGTAACTTTGGTGGGCACCTAGTGTTCAGCCAGAGTCAGCCCACCACAAAAGTTCAAACCCAACATCTGCTATTTTATATTCTTGGAGGATTTTATTTTATGTGAGTTTAGAAATGTGGATGTCTTTCATTGTCAAATTTGCAGGCATTTCCACTTTTCCTGTAGAGTTTTTTTGGGTGTGGTATTTATGATTTTTTTTAATAAATTAATGTCCATGTTGGACAATGATTTATTACACTTCAATTGGTTTTTGGTCATCTTTCATATGTACTTTAGAAGTGAAATTATATCACTAGGTCAGTTTAAATACTTTATTGTGGGTTCTGATAATGAAACTGTACCTCAGAAATACTATAGATTTTTTTTTAACCTGCATTCAAATATAACGTTAGACTAGATCTATGGTATATGCAAACATTGCCAGCACCTTGATATCTGCGTCCAAGAATTAATCACTTCCTTTCAAAAGAGGTTAGGTGATCATTTGAAATGCAAATTAAGACATTTGAATTTTTAGTGGGAACAATGTAGTATATTTTAATGGTTTTTTTTACTTCAGTGAGCTGGCATTCTTATAAGTTCTTGGGTGAGAACTTTTACAGTTAATTTTTTCTCTAATATTTGAGATCTTGGTGGCTATCCGAATGAAATTCCAGTTTGTATAAGCAAAACACCAAAACACAACTGGATAATAAGATTTTCTCCTTTTTTTTTTTGTGTTGTGTTATTGTTTGTTTGGTTTGTTTGTTTTTCACTTGAGGATTTGTGATTTCACTCCAATTACAAATGAAGAGACCACACCCAAATACTCTGAGCTGAGATTCTGCAGTTTGTGCTCAGCAAGAAAACCAAACTGATCAGATCTGATCTGCAAACCAGGCCATCCACAAAATGTTCTACTTTTAATGTTTGCTTTTCTTTTTCAAAGTGAGATTCTACTAACACAAATCTAACTTCCCCCTCTTCCACAGCCACCAGTATTTATTTTACCTTAGGAGACATTGCATTTTCCCTTGCTGTCTGTGATTGCTACCTATGAAGTTACAAAAGGTAAAAATGGAAGAGCAAAAAAGTTAATAAGCTTGGGAAGTGTGTGTGTTTTGACTGATACTATGATGCAATATTCTCAGTGCCCATTAGTGATTTCGAGATATTACCAGCATTGTTGGCTTGTTGTGAAGATGGATGATGCTTGAATCAGGAGTGGTATATTTCTGGCATTTCTGATGTATTTTCTTTTAATGTACTCAATGCTGAAAGCCACATTTAAGAAGATTCAAAAGTCAGAGTAGAAAATGTCCTACAGCAGTACAAAATTACTCAAGTGCATGTTAGAGTTCTTCTTTAGACCTGTGGACCTGGCAGTCAAGACCACTTTTTGCCTTCTTTCCACTGACAATGTATTTCTGAGGGCTGGAGGGTTCTTGTGTATTTGTTGTATGTTTGTGTGGTGTATTTTTTTTCTTTTTATTTTTTTTTTAAATTCTTCCATGGTTAGGGTTGTTTTGTGAAAGATTACTCTTTCCCATAATACATCTTGTTTAGCTAAAATCATGGTTAACTAATTCAGGAAGCTGAGAGTGACAGAAAGGCTGCATCATTTTGTTTAGACGTTGAACTTTAGCAGAATAAAACCTTGAGCCATCTGGAAATTGCTTTGGACAGTTTTTTATTTTTAAACAAAATAACTGTTTATTTCATGTTCATATGATACACTTCTAGAGAAATAAATACATAAATGCTGGCCAGTTAACTAAACTCAGTTGTAGCTGTTGTGTGTCCAGGATGTGTTTCAAATACTTGTCGCTTGGATCTAAGTTGAAATAGCCTAGAGGTTTAAGTCCTTGCTGTGAATATGTCAGCTTTGTCCAGTTACATAAGGAATCGTCCTAATTATCAGGCTGTCAGGTATTTTGAGTTTGCCCTCTCTGTCTTTTTCCCTTTTAAAAATATTTTTCCCCTTGAGATTCTATGCTAGCTTTGAGTAAATTCTAGCCTTCAGTAAACTCTTTGAAACTGGGGAAATGTGAAAAGCAAATGATATTCTAGGCTGGCATGTTGAGTCATTGGCAGGAAAGAGTACCCTTTAGACTGGAACATTTCAATTTTGAAGTGTGACCTCTACCCCTCAGCCATTATCTCAGAAGACAGCATTCTGTTATATTTGTTCAAGAAGGGAAAAATAAATAATAAATACACTGCCAGATAATGGAAAAAAAATATTTTCTTTAAGGAAAAAAAAGACATCTAAATAAAATATTTTTCCAGCTTACTGTAAGTGTAGAGAAGAGAGATTTTATGATCTCAGGACAAATGTTTTTCCTCTCAAGTATGGGACAAATTGAGTTTCTATCCCATATCATCACAGACAGCTCTGTGAAACAAAGGTGTTGCTTTCCATTCTGTGATTCTATGGTTCATATGTTCATACAGGACAAAAGGAAGGAAAATGTTCCTGCCTGAATGCTTACAGGGTAAGGGGAGGGGAGCTACAGAAAAGCATATGTGAGAAACTATTTTGGGTGTACAGCTGGTCTGAACAAGCAGAAATGCAGAGCAGCATGACCCTGAGAAGTTGGTGGGGTAACATGCCCTGGAAAGAAACCACAGACCTGTATTTTTTCATAAGTATTCAGAGCCTTAGTGGAACAGTGAAAGCATTCTTCCACTGCTGACTGGGATACTCGCACAAACTCCAAAGATTTGAAAGAGAAATCTGGGTTCTTTTGGCCGTTTTAAAACTCAAGTCATCCATCAGCAATGGTATTGACAGTCCCTCATGCTTTCATTCCCCCATCCTATCTAAGTATTCAGGGTCTGGTTGCACACACTTTTGCTTTTCCAAAGCAAGTAACATTCCCCCCCCCAAATCGAGGCACCTGTGTCAGGATACCTCTGATTTACTATACCATTTGACAAATAATCCCTGCTTATGTATTTGGTGGCAGTTTAATGTAAGAGATTTTTATTCATAAAGACTTTTGTTTCTACTCAGGATTTACTGAGCTCTTCTAAAGAACTTACTGTGTGTGCACCTTTCTGCCTTGCTCTTTCTTTCCCCCTCCATCCCAACCTATTTAGCTCTTTACTTTGACTTTCCACACACACCTTCTCTTAAACAGCAGCAGCTCCTGGGCTTTTGAAAGAAAATAGTGTGCAGCTCTTGTTTATGTGTGCTGGTTGCAAAGAAGTATTTCTCTGAAAGGTGCCATACATTTATCTTCATGTTACTGAGATATAATATATTCACTTTACCTTGGGCAAATATAGTCTTTCTCAATACCATTTCAAGTGAAAATAATGCCTTAAAATAGGCTGATGTGGTAAAAGGAGAGTTTCCCATCATATGACAGCAGCTATTAAGGGAACATATTGTTACCTAACATATGCCACGGAGTGTTTTGATGAAATAGATCAGACAAGCACCATCAGGATATCACTCTGACAATCCCACAAAGATCGTATTCAAGGCAAGGTGACACTGATGTTCATAGTCCTAACCTGATATGTCTGATAATGAGATCTTTCACTTATGTTTGGAAGAGGTCAGAATAAAATAGCATTGTCTCATTGTTTCATTTAGTTTAGCCTTTACAAGGTAAGAACTGATAATTTTTATTGGCTGCCACAATAAAATTTGAAATCTTTAGACATTAACAGAGGGAGCTCTGCTGCAATAGCAGTTGAAGAGTAATCATTCTACCTTCTGTTTTTCTCATCTGGAAATGAAATAGAAGAGTTTTCTTGCATCATGATCAGGACCAGTGGCAGTGATAATGACATATTTATGATAGGACCAATGGCAGTGCTAATGACATATTTAGGATACAGTCAGGTCAGCTGCAGTCTAAAGAATTGTCAAGGCAAACTCTGATGTGTTTTGAACCACTTATTTATAATTTCCAGTATAGATGGGCGAAAGATACCTCACAGAGGCAAAAGTCTAATAGTCCAGTGTTTGAAGAAGAGAAGTGCTTTCCCCCCCTGCAGCTTCTGATACATGCAAAATATCATTCACAGAAAGCTAGGTGATTCACATATGCATGGGGCTATACAGTATGCTTGTGTATGGCACAAAGTTAATAAGGCTGCATTTTACAAAGGAGCTGAAAGATTTTTTTTCTGGCGGCTCTGGTACCTTTCCAGTCAGTTTTCAGATAGTTGCTGACTTCTAAGTGGGTGTGCTCAGTTTTGCCCTTTTCCTCATCAGTGGTAGTAGCAGTCCCAATATTTGGACAAAGTTTAAAGGTATAGCTTTAGTCATATTAGAGTCTGCAGTCAAGCAGAGTTATGGTAGCACGACATTTTATTTTGCAGATATTGCCAGTAGGGGAGGAAAATAACTGAAATGGATGAAGTTGTGTTTAAGGCTGGTTTACTGGTTTTGTTTTGTTTTGTTTTAATGAAAGCGAGTCTACTGTGAACATTATTTACTGTCATACTAAAAAGACTGAGCCCTTAAAGAAGCAGGCATATGGCTGTAACTAATGACAGTAATCAGTTTACCTTAAAAAGATACAAGTGTTAAGGATTGTTTTCTCTTTCATATCTTCCTTTATGTAGTCCAGATTTATAAACATAAAGTATTTGTTTAGTGTTAACAGAAGCTCTACCCTTGCTAGAGAGGCTCTTTTTAAATTTTCACTCAGCAGTTCTAAAGGAGTTAGCTGCTGCTAAATTAAAGAGAATCTAATTCTTTTTCGTGGGTAATTATTGCTTCTGAATATCTGTTTTTTCCCATTGTAGCACTCTGCACTTTGGATTGTCCTGCTGATAAATCTTTATTAGAAATATTCTTGAAGATAGTCCAATTTATCACTTCAGTTGTTAATTTCACAGGTCAGTGATTATTTCAAAATATACACTGCTTGGCTGAGCTACATCATAGGCAAATATTGATTTTTTTTTTTTTTTATTTTAAGCTTATTTTTAATGCAAATAATTTACATAACTTAATCCTCTGGTGGTTTTGTTAAAAAGACAAACAAACAAACAAACAAAAAAATAACAAACAACTCACACATTAAAAAAAAAGGCAAAACAAACCAAACACCAAAAACCGACCACCACAGTAAAAATTGTTCAGGAGGCTGATATGAAAGTTTAACTCAAAGGATTTTTATTGTTACTAAAAAAAACAGCAAAGACAGTTTTCATTTTATAAAATATATACGTTTAGTGTCTGTTTGCAGTAACCTCTTCCTGGAGCTGTGTAATCAAAATTTTTCTCCATATCTCCATTTAAACCAATGGTGACTCTCAGAATTAAAAAGTTGCTGTTAGCTAGCCACAGCTTGCTGCTGCTCTCTGGAGCCTTTATTCAATTCCTCCATTCCACAAAGCCCGTTAGCAGCTCCATGCCTTTTAAATGCAGCGTTTTTGATGTTGGTGGGAATGAAGTTCAACGTAGACATTGTGATGTCTGTCCAATGTACTGTGTTAACAGAAACGTGTTTTGACAACCAGTTTGGAAGAGTCAAAACTAAACAAATAAAATCTGTAATAAAAGACCTTGTCAGTCCACTGATGTTTCAAGAGTTACATATAGAAATGTCAGGAAACTATTGTGCAGGGAATCTTGATATTTAGATTCTAGAGCTTTTGGTTTTTTTTGAAACTCATTGTCTCACAAAATGTTTAGCTTTTTGTATAGCTTTATGCACATCAAGACTTTTTTTGCTCCATCTATGATTTATTTCTATGGATCTATTTTGACTTTTCTTTTTAAACTCCAATGTGATTTTTGCTGCAGGAACTTTTAACCTTTGTTTAGCTGCTTCTTTACATGTAATGTGAAAGGAAGCTTCTTATAATCATAAAAACAATGTGCCTTGTAAGTCCTTAATTTAAAGAATATTTATATCGTCTAATTTACAAACTTAGTTTTTTACTTAAACATTGATTCCATGAAATTATGTTAAATAATAGCCTAGTGTTTATTGCTGGGAACTAATCATGTTACTTGAGTCAGTTTCTGAATTTTATTGTTCTTTCTGTTTTGCCAGAAAAACTTCTAAGCATTTGTCAATGCAGAGTAACAGCACCAGAATTGTACAAAACACCAGAGTTTAAGTGGCTTTTTCCTATTGTATAGATAAGCCAAAACTACATCCGCTTTGGAAGATACTTCTCAACCCATTACTGAACAAGAACTAGATTTCTGAGGACAGGTTGTCCTTCTGGAGTGGCTTCTGCTGATGAAGTTGAACCACTGAAGCTGTCTGGATCTCGATTGGTTCAATGAGAAATGAAGATCCTTCTATGTGAATTGGTAAAATATATGTCCCTTGTCTGCAGGCCATAGATTAATGTAATCAGTAAAGGAAACACCACTGATATTTATAGGACTACTTAAACGCATCCATGTGCAGCAGATTCAGTAAAATTACACACTAAAAATACAGAAAACCTCTACTCTACTTGTAAAGGTGTCTTTGTCGGCTAATTATGGAGGTTCTAACTCAAAGATATAATGGCCACAAGAGATACTAGGGACAAAAAGGGTGACAAATATAGGTTTAAGGTCTGTAATATTCATAATGGTACTTGGTTCTGCTTGAAAACAATGCCTTCTGTATTGCTGTCAAATTAAAATATTGCTTTCTTTACTCTCAAAGTGCTCAATAATAATATATTTAATAATCTAAAATCGACACTGAAGTCCATGGGTTTTGGTTTTTTTTTTTTTTTTTTTAATCAACGAATTTAAAATCTATTAGGTAAATAACATGAGTGTAAATTTGATAATATAGCAAAAGCATAAGACCACCAAATTTTCTCTACAAATTAACATGACTTAAACACTTTTATTTTTTAAAACTTCCATTGTGAAAATGTAGCTATCATTTATCTTTCAAGTAAATTTTTAGTTTAAAAGAATGTTCCTCCCAATTTGCAAACACACTTCTTCACTTCAATTAGCTCACTCTTGCTCTTTCTCTTCACTCCTAATGCTGAAATTGGTGAAGCAAAGTCTGTTTAGGAAACCCAACCTGATAGTTCCTTCTATACCTAGTAACTCCAACACTTGGAAGAAAGGTTCTGGGTATTGTTATTAGGAGAGAATTTTCTTTCCAGGCTTTAAAACAATGCCAACTTCACAGACTAGTGTTTGAAAGTCTGACTACCACAAAAAATCTGAATTGTCTGAAAAATTTCTGGACATGGCATCTGAAGAAAATAATCCTGTTTCTCAAAGATAATTTTTAACAAAGCAATGTATGTGTACATATTAAAATAATAATAATAAAAAAGGCAGCATTGCTCTCAAAACATAAACTAATGAGTTTTGGAAAAAAGTTCATATTTCTGATATCACAACCTAAAATGTGCCTCTTAGATGTACTAATTTTTTCTTGTAATTGTTTCTGAATTATTTTCCTGAAAACAGAATGCGCATTTACTCTCAGAATATCAAAGGGATTAGAAGCAAGTTCAAGTATCCTGTCATGAGGAAAAACACTGTTCAGAAAAATTCTGAATGGTGTGGAGTTGCTGTCCTTTTATTTCTACCTTCACAGCTGAAGGTGATACAAAACAGTGCAAAGATTCATAATAGACTGAAAGCTGGACAGAAATATATCAGCTTGTTCTGTTTAAAAAGGAATGATTATACAGAATTGTGTGATCACTCCATTTTCATCTGAAAGCTTCTGAGAATTGGTAGTAGCTCAGTAGCCTGTACAGAAAAGTAACATCAGCTGCATATTCTAGAAAAGATATTTGAGTTATTCTTAACACCAATTGCACCAATTCCTGATGTGTGGGAAAAATTACTCTGTAAACTTTATTTTTACAATCTCTTATTTTCTACCTACTATTGTGTAGAGAAACTGATGTACTTAGTCCTTACAGACAATACCTCAACTACTTTTAAAGCATCTTAGATCATTATTTAAGGCATATACCATTATGTGCTGCTGTATTATCTAACTTAGCTTTGTAAAACCTTGATCCATGGGTCCTGAAGGAGCTGGCAGATGAAGTTGCTAAGCTGCTGTCCATCATATTTGAAAAATCATGGCAATCAGGTAAAGTTCCTGACGACGGGAAAAAGGGAAATATAACCCCCATTTTCAAGAAGGGGAAAATGAATTAGACGGGGAACTACAGAGTAGTCAGCCTCACCTCTGTGCCTGGCAAAATCTTGGAGCAGATTCTCTGGGAAGGCATAATGGGACACATGAAAAACAACAAGGTGGTTTGTGACAGCCAGCTTTCACTAAGGGGAAATCCTTTCTGACCAATCTAGTGGTCTTCTATGATAAGGGTATGGAACTGATGGACAGGGGTAGAGCACTTGATTGTCATCTATCTGGACTTGTGCAAAGCATTTGATACTGTCTCACATGGCATCCTTGTCTCTAAGTTGGAGAGACATCAATTTGATAGGTGGAACACTCAGTGGATAAAGAACTGGCTGGATGGCTGCACGCAAAGAGTTGTGCTCAATGGCTCAATGTCCAGCTGGAGACCAGTAATGAGTGGTGTCCCTCAGGGATCGGTGTGGGGACCGATGTTCAACATCTTTGTCAGTGACGTGGACAGTGGGAATGAGTGCACCCTCAGCAAGTTTGCTGATGACGCGAAGCTCTGTGGCTCAGTTGTTATGTCGGAGGGAAGGAATGCCATCCAGAGGGAGCTTGACACACTTGTTGAGGCAGGCTGATGCCAACCTCATGAAGTTTAACCACGACAAATGCAAGGTCCTCCACCTGGGTCGGAGCAATCCTAAGCACAGATGTAGGTTGGACAGAGAAGAGATTCAGAGCAGCCCTGAGGAGAAGGATTTGGGGTTGTTGGTTGACGAGAGAATGAATATGAGCTGGCAGTGTGCTCTTGCAGCCCAGAAAGGCAACTGTATCCTGGGGTATATCAAGAGGAGTGTGACCAGCAGGTCGAGGGAAGTGATCCTGCTCCTCTACTCTGCTCTCCTGAAACCTCACTTGGAGTATTGTGTGCAGTTCTGGTGTCTTCAACATAAAAAGGACATGGAACTGTTGGAATAAGTGCAGGGAAGGGCCACGAGGATGATCAGGGAACTGGAGCACCTCCCCTATGAAGATAGGATGATAGAGTTGAAGCTGTTCAGCCTGGAGAAGAGAAAGCTGCATGGAGACCTCATAGCAGCCTTTCAGTATCTGAAGGGGGCCTATAGGGATGCTGGGGAAGGACTCTTCATGACGGACTGTAGTGATAGGACAAGGGGTAACGGGTTCAAACTTAAACAGGAGAAGTTTAGATTGGATATAAGGAAGAAATTCTTTCCTGTAAGGGTGGTGAGGCACTG
>JASSUY010035270.1:0-16868 GCA_032466535.1 Forpus xanthops
GTGATTTCTTCTTCAATAAGACTCAAGGATTTCCGAAAATTTCACCTATTAAAACATTTTAAGCTTGTTTGGATTTAAAATACATTTTTTAACATAAACTACTTTTTTAATAATATAAATATACTTTTTTAATAACATAAACTATTATTTTTTAATATAAACTACTAGATACTGGAGTCATGTAGTCTCTCAGTACCAATGTATTAACCTTTAAAATAAAAATTATTTTTAAATGCTACTACTATGTATATTTATACCATATGTGTTTTAAAATGTCTATTATTTGTTTTACTTCATTTAAAACCCCTCAATGAGCTACATCACTCACATGTTGCTGAACAATACACATAAGTTGTCAAGCAAGGAAATTATTTGGAGCAAATCTTCAACCAAGTTAGGAGAGTACTAGAAGAAAAAAGTCCTCTCTGCTTCTGACATGTTAAAAAATAAGGCAAAATATGATACTAGTACCAAAACTTTTACATTCATATTTTGTTCAAACGTTTTTAAACGAAGTCATTTCATCACCTTCCTTAAGGCGTATCGCACAATTTAACAGTCCACAAGATCAAGATCCAAGTTACAGTAACAGTTAAAAGATTGCCTGGCCGATATGCTTGGTCTCACTATCTTCAAGCATGTCTGAAAACCTGGAAACACTGTCCAACTCCATGCTTGCTGTGACAAGCTAGAGGCATGGGATGAGTCATGGAACAAAGTTACTTTTTAAAGAAAATGTAATCAGCTTACTGTACCATAAGACATTTAGCTTAATAATAACTCGGCAACAAGAACTTTATCAGTTTGTCTATGAGGATATTGTGGGAGATGGTGTTGAAAGCATTACTAAAGTCAAATTAATATTTAGGCATTAATTGCTCAAAGAAGGTGTTTCTGTGGAGACTGAATTTCAGGAATTGACAGTCCCACTTCATATATTCCACCTTTTTAACATCAGTGTTATGACTGAAGCCATTTTCAAAAACACTAGGGTATATCTCTGACTTTGTCTCAGTATTTTCTCTAGTGCTAATGTTAGGCTTCCCTTTTAAAGTCTATGCCCTAGCTGATGATCAAATAGTAATATTGTCAAGATCAAATTTAATGAAGATATCATGTGAAAAGTTTCTATCAATCTATGTTAAAGCTAGCATATTTTACTGGCTAAGGTCATCCTTATATAGAGAGAGGCTGAAAGCAGTATTTTTCCTGGAGAAGCCCAATTCTCAGAACAGATAATAGCAAAAGACAAATTATGAAAGCAGGGAAAACAGAGTCCTCAAGAATACTTCCTGAAACATAAGCAGTGGCTAAGCTAAGAGATGTGTTTCCCACCTGTTCTCAGAAATCTACAAAAATTAGTGGTCATCTGCAGTACCATATATTCTCAGATCATTCCACATGCACAAAAGCCTTCTTTTATAAGCCTGTCCACATTATCTCAAAGCTTCTTTTCTTGGACTTGACATTTTCATAAGCAGATTATCAATCACAAGATAATAGCTAATATACCTTTTGTTTTGCCTGCATCTCATTTCCTGCCATCTGAAACATCCAGATGAAATTAAAAGTTTTGAGATTTGATTTGATGTGATGACTATTAACAATATTCTCATAGCTAGAAGATTTTTTTGGTTGATAGTTACAACTAATCAATGATTTATTTTTTATGTTTAATACTGTTTTGCTATGTAAAATTTGTGCTTTTTTCCTCCTGATAGAACAGCTAGAATTGATGCTAGTCCAAAGTACAAGGGTAAAAGCTAAGCCAAAAAGTTCAGATGCCATCTGGACTTCACTCTTTCCAATTCTTCCCTTTTTAATAGTTTTACTGACCTTTTCTGTAAGTTTAGTTTTTCCAATTGTTGAATATGTTTTCTAACATTATTGATGTTTTCTTGCTGTAGTTAGTAGGCTGTACCATACTTTTCTCCTGAAACTTTAATGTTTTCTTTTGGCTCTAGAACTTGTGCTGCTGCTTCTACTGACTTGCTAGGTATTGACCGGAAAGTTAAGTTTTATTTCTTGGGAGGGGGATGGCTCATCTGTACGCCTTAAATCTACTTCTCATGACTTCTTTTTTTTTCTTCTTAGACTGTAAAGATACTTAGTTTTAATTTTTCACACCTGTTTTAATTAGTCCCATCCACCTACACCTTTTATAAAGAAATGGCATTAGATGTATTTACCCTCTCATGCTAAAGTCAAGTTTTGCTCTGTAAGGACTTATTATTGATTGAAGCTTATGAATTATGTTTGTAACTCTTCCTTCCATAAAACAGTTGGGAAAAACCTGGTATTAATTGCTCTGCCACAGTGACATCATGGCTATTGGATATTACGTAGTCAAAATTATTTATGCTTATTTAATATTGAAACTGTGACATAGGTTTTGCTAGTCAACTTTTCTATGACCTCTGAAAAAAGCTCTCACGTCTTGCGGTATCATCACTTTCTATAGACAAACTCATTTTTTTTCTAAAACAGTTCATTGAACTTTGTATTTAGCTTCATGCTCCCCTATGGGACCCGTTGAGATCCTGATTTGTATTAATTTAGTTATTATCTGGCACAGAATTTATATTACACTATTTTCAATGTTTTTGTCTTATTTCCTCTACTTCTTTCTGAATAAGCCAACTAAACTCTAAAAATACCTACATTTTGAACCTCTATCTTTCTGGGAGTGTCTTTGTAGCTTGTCAATTTTTAGAAACTCTTGAAAAGCATGCTAGTGTTAGACCCTTAAATCTCACATTGCCACCTGTTCTGGTTTTGGCTGGGATAGATTAATTTTCTTCCTAGTAGCTGGTGCAGTGCTGTGGTTTGGATTTAATCTGAGAACAATGCTTATAACACACTGATGTTTTGATTGCTGCCAAGTAGCCCTTACTCTGATCAAGGACTTTTCAGACTTATATGCTCTGCCAGTGAGGTGGGGCACAAGAAGCTGGGAGGAAGAAGAGACAAGACACCTGACCCAAACTAGCCAAAGGGGTATTCCATACCACAGCACATCATGCCCACTATATAAACTAGAAGTAGTTACCTGGAGCTGGTATTTTACCTGGTAGAGCACATTGCTGCATGGATCAGGCTGGGTAATGGTCAGCAGGTGGGGAGCAGTTGCATTGTGCAACTTATGTTTATTGTTTTGGGTTTATTTTGGTTTGGTGTGTTGGTTGTTTTTTTTTTTCCTTCCTCCTTTGAGTTTTTTTATCTTTCTCTCAGGTTTTTATCTCTTCTTGTTACTTCTCTTTTATTAGTAGTAGTAGTAGTATTATGCTGTACTTTAGTTATTAAACTTATCTCAACCCCTGGGTTTTACCTTTTTTCGATTCTCCTCCCCATCCCACCTGGGATGGGGGAAAATGTGGGGTGAGTGAGCAGCTGTGGGGTACTTTATTAACAGCTGGGTTTAAACCATTACACCACCATTATTCTTTATTTGGCTTCAGCTCTTGTACTGCTCACTGTGGCACTTCCAATTATACCAGAAAAGCTGGAACTGCTTTTAAAGACTCTATCTTTGCAAAAGAGACAGAATATGTAGTACTGTCATTCAAAATGTCTGTAAAATTTTGTGCTCAGTAAAATATTCTGCAGATCCATCTAGGCTCTTAAATCTTTCATTGTTAAAGAAAGGGAATGTCTCCATAGTTGAAAAGACAGGCAGATGTCAGGTTGCTCTTCTCCTTTCTCCTTTGATTTTTACAAATGGAAAGCTAATACTGTTCTTCAAATAAAAAGAAGCCTGGATTGTTTCATACATTACTATTTGCAAAGTCTGCCAAAGACAACAATCTCCACAAAGAACTACACATGCCCAGTCACTCTGGTTTGTATGCTGTCCAAGGAAAGCATAAACAGAGACATATTTAAAAGCCATTTTTAGAATAATGTGTGTAAGCTAGGAGAGTAAAGAACTATGTAAGGATGGTAGAACTGGGCCTATAGTTGTGTAATATTTATTTTATAGCACATATCAGTTTATAAACTTACCACATCCTTGGGTGGTGGCTCTCCTTCCTTCTTTACTTTTTTACCCATTCTAAAAAAAAAAACAAAACCAAACCAAACGAACATAAAAAAAGTAGCAGACAAACTGTGTTTTAGGAATTAGCTTACCAATGATTTAGTAAAGTGTGTAAAGCTTGACTTTCTCATTCATTTGACCCACCTAATCAGTTTGAAGATTTCTCTGACATAGTAATTTCTATGCAGAAACAAACTAACACTTATACACATTTGGTGAAGCACATCTGCCAACAAAACACATAACTAAAAGAAAAATCTGAGAAATCACAGGCTCAAGTTTAATTGTGATACAAATACCATGCATTTCTGTAAGTTCTTTTAATCTGCATCTATAAATCATATATGAACTTAAAGGTCTTATTAGGATATTTCCCCATATCTACACATTCTATGTTGGCACACATTCTATACAACTGCAGAATGTACAAATAAGCTCTACCTTGAAAATGTGGTTCAAAGTCAGTTTGAATTCTCTGTTCATATTTCACAAGAGACAAAAATCAGGTTTGCAGGTACTAAGAAACAGCTCTGCACAGCACAGATTCCACTGACTTAAAAAAGTTACACCAATTTACACGGAGTCCAGCTTCTGTCTTCTGCCTTTTTTGTATTAGCGCATATTCATCTGAACCAGGAAGACCTTCTCAGCTGCATCTAATAGTAGCTTCTAAAGCATATGGATGTAATACCTTATATGGACCTAATTTTATGTGGCTTGCAAAACTTCAACAGAGCCTTCTAGCTGAGCAAAAGGCAAAAGAGCAACATGACCCATTAGCAATAGCTGCACATACAACATTACCCAAGTCATGCCAAACTTCAGCTTGTTTTTACACTGTGTAAAAACAAAATGCACACTGTTAGTATGCCTTACTAACTCCTTGGTTAATTCACAAAAGGAAACACATACCACCCTTAGCCAGGACTACTCTGACAGTCCCTCTGATATAAGAGATTATTTTCTAGTGCAACATGAGCTGTAGCCTGGCTGGTTACAAAAGTCAAGGCCGTTGTTTGTTGTGTTCAATAAAAATCTGGAGCTCATCTTGAGTCCTCTGAAATTTTTCAGATATTATTCCTCTACCAACTTCTCAAAGAAACTGAAACATGGCAGTACTGAAACCAATTGAATAAGCACATCCTCAAAATGGATCTAAAACTTAAAACTTCGTAGGCAGGTCACTAATTACAGTTTTGAGGAAGACCTATATAAAGATTCTTCAGCTCCAATCTGCTTTACCGTAGTGCATATGTTCAGCCTTGAGAAGAGAAGGCAGCTCAGGGAAGACCTTATAACTCTCTTCCAATACCTCAGGGTGGCCTACAAGAATTCTGGAGAGGGACTTTTTGCAAGGTCATGTAGGTATAGCACAAGGGGGAATGCTGACAAAGAGGAGATTTAGATTAGACATTAGGAAAAAATTCTTCACTATGAGAAACAGGTTTCCCAGAGAAGCTGCGGCTGCCTCATCCCTGGCAGTGTCCAAGGTCAGGCTGGATGGGGCTTTGAGCAACCTGGTCTAGCGGAAGGTATCCCTGCCTGTGGAACTGGATGATCTTTAAGGTCCCTTCCAATCCAAACCATTGTATGATTCTATAATGTATACATATGCACACACAGATGAACACATACAGAGACATTAGAATTCAGTGTTTCAGAAAGTGAAGCTTTGGATAGAGACAAATTAACATGTAAGGGAAAGCATAAAGCCAAATTACTGACAAAGAAAAATGATGGACATATTACCTTCTGATTTATGCAGTCACTATAGAAAATAAGCACCATACACATATATGAGAATCAGATTTATAAAGACATTCAGGAAATGTGGGCTATTTAAATTGTGTTAAATCTTGGAGTACAGATATTGTCAAATTGAAAATTATTCAGTTCAGCTCAAATAATTTGAGATATAAATCAAGCTAAAGTTCTAGAAAGCAATTTTAATTCTCAGTAAGTTTAATTAGGTTTAAATCAAACAATTAAAAAAAGTTAATTTATATAAAAGCATTTATAATATTATACCATTAATGTTCACAGATTAAATAGTTATACATATTAGAAGACCATGAATAACTGGAGCCTTAAATTGTAAATATTTATTCATTCTACATAAATACATCCAACTTCTGAGACTGTTTTCAAGAAACTTACACGTTTTTCTACATGTTCAGAAATACTTGGTTCCTTAATAATATTAAAAAGCAACAGGTACAGAGAACATGACAATTATTTTATTGTGGATTATGCCCCTCAGTCTGTTTCTTTGCTGCAGTTACTCTTCTGGATTTCAATGCATTCTGCCATCAATTGTTCTTGTTAGTTTTGTTTCCATAAAGCTCTCTGTATTCAGTGGTCATTCTGTGACTTGAGGCAATGATGAACGTGGAATTCTTTGGCTTGCTGACAATTAAAAATGTGTCTTCTGCATTGAATTTTAATTATCACAGACATTCAAAGTGTACAGGTAGAGAAAGAGTACCAACCCATAAAAGAACTCCTTATTCAAATCTCTTTCTCACCATAACTACATGTTGTCTTTTTTTTCAGTAGGTTTACAGTACAAATATCTTTGATTATCAGTTTAATACTCAGAATATTTAGAATTGAGAAAAAACTTGTAGGAGAATTTAAACTTTAAAATGTGAAGAAGTGCTAGGTCTAAGTTAATAGTAAACTTATTTTGAAAATTAAAACTCTATTCGCTTGTAATTAAGCACAGTTAATGAATAAATTCCCACAGAAACTGGCTAATCACAGTGTGGAGTGGGTATACTCTTCACCGGGTAAAAATTTGGCAGGATGTGTGAGCCCAAAGAGTGGTGATGACTGGAGTTAAATCCAGCCGCTGGCTGGTCACAAGGGGCATTCCCCAGGGCTCAGTACTGGGGCCAGTTCTGTTTAGTATCTTTTGCCAATGACCTGAAAGAGGGGATTGAGTGCATGCTCAGTAAATTTGCAAGCTACACTAACTTGGGTGGGAGTGTTGATCTACTTGAGGGCAGGAAGGCTCTGCAGAGGGATTTGGTCAGGCTGGATCCATGAGTCAGGGCCAAGGCCAACTATATGAGCTTCAACAAGGCCCTGAGCTACATTCTGCTTTTTGGTCACAACAACCCCATGCAACACTACAGGCATGGGGAAGAGTGGACAGAAAGCTGCTCTGTGGAAAAGGACTTGGGGGTGCTGGTTGATGGCTGAACATGAGCCAGCTTGTGCCTAGGTGGCCAAGAATGCAAACAGCATCCTGGCCTGTATATAGTGTAACCAGCAGGGCCAGGAGTGTGGTCATCCCCTGTACTCAGCACTGGTGAGGCTGCATCTCAAACTCAGTGTTCAGTTCTGGGTCCCTCACTACAAGAAAGATATTGAAGCGCTGGAGCAGGTCCAAAGAAGGGCAACAAAGCAGGTGAAGGGTCTGGAGCACAAGTGTGATGAGGAAACTGGGGTTTTTCAGCCTGGAGAAAAGAAGGCTCAAGGGAGATCTTATCACTCTCTAGAACTATTTAAAATGAGAATGTAGCGAGGTGTCAGTCACTTCTAAGCAACAAGCAATAGAACAAGAGGAAATGGCATCCTGTTGTACCAGGGCAGGTTTGGAATGGATATTAAGAAAACCTTCTTCACTGGAAGAGTTGTCAAGCACTGGGACAGGCTGCCCAGGGCAGTAGTAGAGTCACCATACCTAGAGGTACATAGGAGACATGTAAATGTGATGCTTAGGGACACGGATTAGCGGGACTTGGTAGTGTTAGGTTAACAGTTGGACTCATTGACCTTAAAGGTCTTTTCCAACCTAAATAATTCTAAATCTTAAAAACAAAAGAAAGAAAATTCTCATTTGAGTAATGCTCTTCACTTGTAGGTTTCTAGAATCATAGAAGCATACCTTTCCACATATGTTTTTTGAGATTAAAGGGCTGATTGTTTTAAATCATGCAGAGATAGAGTAATAAAAGACTTAGCAGATGTAGCCAATGTGTAGCTAAGCAATCTATGAAGTTATCATTCTATGCTACTATACTGTCCTTCACCTGGAATTTATTGCTTTCAGTGGTAGACAAATTAGCTTGCTTTGCCTTGCAGTTTCAGTGCAGAGGTCGGATCAGGTATTGCCTCTCAGCCAGAAGGACAGTCATTACATCTAACTAAATCCTCATTCCAGAATCACAATCCTCATCACTCTTCCTCAGCTCTGCCTGTTCCTAGTGCCTAAGCTCAGCAGGCACTTCCCTATTTTACTCGGAACTTCACTAGGACCTCCCATAGGACCAGAACTATGCCAGTATCAGTATCTTAAATTGAACAAGTATCCAGAAACTGTGAGTAGCATCCCCTAAACTAAATCAGGCATCAGTACTTAAGTTAGTTACTCTCCTTGATAATTGATGGAGATCAAGTCAAAATATTCAATAGCCCTTAAGGCAGATTCATCCTAAAGTAGGTAGCTAAAACTGAACTGCACATGAAAAATAGCTACTTTTTCCTCAGACCAAATGCAGAGCCTGGAGTTGTTAGCTTGTGTATTGACACTTACATTAACATCTAAAGTTAGCAAGATATACTTATTACCCTCATCCTCCACATGAATCCACATGACAGGCTCGATCTGGCAGGTACTATCACAAGTAGACTGAATGTTAGCAGAACTCAGCATATGACAGTCCCCTTGTCTTTTTAGAAGTGGCTGAAGGAATAGGCCCATCCCCAGTAACACCTCTGACTAGAATGTTTTGCTCATAAAGGGAAAATGATTTTGAAGAAGGTCACAAATGTGGACTTTTTAATTCAAAAATGGAACCCTCTAACCTCTTGGCTACATCATGTACTGTCATCTCTGCAAAATTTATTATGTTTTTGAAAGAAATGTTGCAGATGACAGATTCCAAATACTAGATCATAAGATAATGATAGACACATTCCCTGTAATTACTTCATTTTATTGTCTTGCACAAGGAACCTCTCACAGTGTGAATAATTTCTGAGATTGCAAATCTGAGATGCCCATTTATTTCTAGTCACTATACTTTTTTATTTTATTCTAATGCAAGATGATGGCTAGCAAGTGAATGTTAACAAAAAAAAATCTATAAATTATACTTTGAAATATGAGGAAAGTCTTACTGCAATTTTTCCATTCAAAATACTGAAATCTCATAAACACTTCCTTTACAGTATGGAATATATACCTATAGTGTCAGAGTCCTGTTGCATACATTTAAAGACCATAATATTTCATGGTTTTAAGTCAGACAATCCATTTAGAAAACACTACTTGCTCCATCTGCCTCTTATGTTTTCCAAAACCTTGAATACCTGACACAACAACCTGAGACCCTGCATATACTGAATATTAGAAAGACATGAGACAAAGAGCAGGTAAAAGCCAAAGACACAGGCCAGCTGTGGAACTTACCTCTCAGTCAAGGAATTAAAGGTCTTTTCCGAAAGCAATTACTCCTATGGAAAAGCGATGCAAAGACAAATATGTAAGAATAGCTTCCAACCAGTTATTTATGACATGATCCACTTGGCAAATTAACTGTCCCACGCTTTAAGGCAGCCTGAAGCTGTGTTACTACTACTGAGTCATGATTTTCAGTTTCTTCATGAAAGTGATGCACAAGTGAGATTCTTTTTGCCTTGCAAGTGATAATTACATAAGCCCAATTTAGTTCAGCTAGCTTCAGTGAAGTTTTGCTATTTCTTCTTATCTCACAAATGAAATTTTTTTTTTCTGTTATAACAGTGAAAATTGCTTAGAAATTCATCACATTAAATGATTATTTCAATTGATCTCTATATGGGCACTCTAGTTCTGCTGCCCTCCAATACAATCAGAAGGAAGATACTAAAATTCTAATAAAAGCATTAGAAGACAATCTCACTCAAGTAGCCTTGTAATGATTAAGAGAATAATGTGGAATAATCTTGAAACTTACTTCTTTCTTTCTCCTAAATACTTCCTCTGGCTTTCTTCTGTCCTACTCCTTTTATATGGATTTGCCCAGTGCTGTAATGCCAATGCAAGCATTAATACGCTGTAAAAACCGGGGTTCCTAACAAGAAGAGAGTTAAAAAGAGATACCAGATCCAATTTAATATTCAGTTTCTGAAGGTATGTGCTCTATGAAATTAATACATTATATGAGAGACCAATTAAGACCTTTTAATCTGTTCACTCTTTTTTCTGTGCTCAAGTTAAGTCAAGAAATAGCTACCATACAGATGTTAGCTAACCAAACTTAACAAGAATCTGCTTCTAGATACAAGACAAAAACCAAATAGACTAAATATATTTTGATCATTCTGATAGTTCATTTAAATAGTAATGTTTTAAATTATGCATTTATTAATTATGCACACACAAAACAAAATAATTCTATTTTTAAAAAAAGAAGAAAAAGAGACATGCAGAGTGGAGTACTCTGCAGACAAACCCTTAAAAACAAGATGAGTTTTCAGTTAGATGCTAGGTTGAGGAAATAGCTGTAAGAGAGAAAAGGTGGGGATTTTAGGTGAGCTAAAAAATAATACAATCATTTACTTAAAATCTCAGAAGTTTTAGGATACACTGAATACATTGGTATTTTTTATTCACATTCTGATGTCACATTAACATTCATCTGAGTGTTGCTTTCCAAAGCCCAAGGGCAGAGGCTTAGATTTAAGAAAAGCCAAGATTCTCAGGTATCTGATCCCACAGTCTGATGCTGTGAAAATATGCAAGATGTGCAATAAAATTTCGACTTGTGTACAGGCTCCGATTGACAGTAGCACCTTTTTTCATAGTTCATTGTTTTCTGAAGCTGAAGAGCTTGGTACACCTAGTAAGAAGTATACAAAGTCAGGAGTGTTTCAGCCATTTTGAGACCCTAAACTGCAGAGGCAGAATACATTTTCCAATTAGTGCAGTGTAAAAGATGATGTATGAACATTAATAAAAAGAAGTAACAGGAATTAAAGAACATGGTTGCAGTCTTTTCGAATCATAGAATGACTAAGATAGCACAAGAAACCACCTTCAGTGAATAAGAACAGTCTTCATGGCAGATCAGTATTCTGCCTCCAGAATAGTAAGAGCTAAATGCTTCTAATAAGTGTGTGAAACCAATCCCAAAAGCCAGGTTTCCGCCATCTGTTACAGGGGTTTTATTTCCCTAAAGTACAAAGGTTTAGATCTGATTTTTTTTATGTTCTTCCTAACAATAGTAGCTATTTTTACTGTCCACATAAATGCTTTATCCTTTTACTCTTCATTCTTTGTCTGACATGCTACAGCACAGGTCCAATTGTCAAGTGTACTGTATAAGGAACTACTCCTTAGATGTAAAAGATTGTAAACAGTTTAAATGTGTTATTTAATTCAACACAACGTTCCCTCGTTCTTGTGTTACAATTTCAGTTAAAAGATGCCGACTTGATATTTTCTACTTTCTTTTATAACTCCCAGTACATTCTGATTTATCACTTTTCTAAGCTGCCTTAATTATTTTTCCATATAGCTTTTCCAGACATATATGTTTCTTGTCTCAGAGTCCCTCTGTGACCATTAAATCTTTCTCACATATGATGAACCTAACCTGAAATACCATAATCAATTTTAGAACACTGCTGATTTATTCCAGTGATGTTATAACTTTCTGAGTATTAATTTTTACCCAATTTCCTTAGTGAAGATTTTTACTAAGCTATATATGTGTGGTAAATAGGTCATTTTCCCAGATGATCACAATTAATTTAGATTTGCTACTGAAGAGTATATTGTTCCAAAGTGTAAATTACATTGCTTTCATCAACAATGAATTTTATCTCTCATAGTGTTATCAGTTCACCTAACTGCAGAAGAACTCTCAGAAGTTTCTAACAGGCTTCTTTAGTCATAATGTAAGTTACTTTACCTCACCAGAAAATTTTGATCTCTCTATGTTATTGCTCATTTCCAAATTATAATGAACATAATAAATAGCATCAGACATAGGTACTATCCTTGGAGAACCTAAGCTGAGACAGCCTTAAAGAAGGAGGGTTGTAGAAATTATGTGTGTGATTTTAAATGACTCACTAAGATGCATAATGGAATCCCTCATCCCATGAGAAAGAGACTAAAGGAAAATTTACTTGATGTAAAACAAATGAGAGAGAGCAGTTACACAACCAGTGCCTGAGCAATAAGAGAACACTTTTCATACAGAAGTCAAAGATGGTCTGCCTTAGGAAAAAAAGGCACTTTAAAGATTAGTAAAAATTAAAGACACTCCTAAATTTTTATCCAGTTGTGTTAATCTACGTCTTAAAATGGGATGCTCCTTCTGTCAGTTTTAGAGGGACACCAGGTGAAAGGGACACTGTGAATGACCAGATTCATTCCCCTCCCGTCACAGCCACTGCATCACATTAATCCCACCAGATACCTTTCTGATGTGTCTTAAAAAACACTAGGTATTTTGCCCCCACTTCTCTCTTTAAAAAGCTGTTCCACTGAACAATTACTCAGCAGACAGGGATCTTTTTCAATTTTTATTCTACATTTATTCAGGACCAGTTTTTCTGTTGTTATTTGTGACTGTATTTGTGTCATATTCAAACATTCGTCAATTACTTTCTTCGCTGGCATGTTATCAAAATATATTATTTATACCAAATATTTATACTATGAATTATGTATAGGTTAAGATAATACAATATTGGACTACCTTACGTATAGATGACAATTTCAGACTACCAATAAGGTTCTATTCTACAGATTATGCTTCTCTGCCAGCAAATCCATACTTTGCTTTGAAATTCCTGTCTGCAGATGTCCCAACACATTTGAAACATCAACAAATCAGGTGAGATTTCTCCCTAATAGCCTAATCCCCTGCTAGTGTTCTTCAGGATAAAACTTCTGGGTTTAAAATGTTAATATGTTTTTTTTTTTTTTTTCATCTATTGCCCATACAATGTTAGGTTTCATACTTTGCATGTTACAGTCACACAAAAATTCTACATACCTTATCTGTAGTCAGCCGTTCTTTCTTTATTCATATTCCCTATCTATTTTAATATAATTCTTCTCCTCTACTATATAAGTCTCCTTAAGGCACCTCCATTGAAGTTTCTTGCTTCCCAGCTCACATCTAAACCCACTTACCCTCTGTTGAGCTAACACACCCCGTGCCTTTCCCTACCTTTGCTGACATCAATCCCTTGGCTCCCAGTTTCTCATAGGGAATATTGTCAGGATCTCCTAAGTGCAGGATTTTCTCTGCCTGGTTTTAATGCCACTTTTCTTCATTCTGATATACTTTAGCTATTCTTAAATCTTATAAATGTTTTCTAAGTCTTGGAATTGCCACTGCTGCTCAAAAGTTGCAGATGACACTGCAAAAGGACAGTAAGGTTTTTTTGGTTTTTTTTTTTTTTTTTTTTCTGGTTGTGGTTGGAGGAAACTTCAACGCACACTTCTAAAATATCAATCATAAAAAGTAATGATTCTGCTTTAACTTTGGGTCATGAATTTTGAACGTTCACAGGCACGGGGACTCCAGTTCTTTGAGCGCTAAGGAGCCAAACCCTCCGGAGGCGAGTCACGAATCGCGGATCCCTGCCTAAAGCCGCACCGGCACCTCCGGCATCCCGACACCGTGTTCGTACGTTAGGACTCTCCCCGGCGACACCAAACAGATTACTTCTGCTTACTGGGAGCTGACAGCGACCAATCCCTCGTGGCACCTGCCCCCTTCGGGCGCCGCTGCTGCTCTCCGCCACAGGCTTGCAGCGGAGATCCCCTCCCGACCCACCGCCGCCCTCCTCTCTCCCGCTCCGGGGCTGTCCGACCCCGAGCACCGGCCGCACTCACCCGCCACGGACGGGCCGGGCACGACGTGCCACCCGGGGGCGATCACGCAGCGGCGGCTAGCGCCGTTGTTTCGGCAGTTGCTAGGAGACGCCTGTGGCGCATGCGCAGGGAGCGCCGGGCCTGCCTGAGCGGAGCCGTGGGGGAGGTTGATGTCGCCGGTGCCGCTCCTCCTGCCTTACAGTTTCCCGTTTGTCCCCTGGCAGCGGTTTCAGGCGTGTTCGTTTGACGTGAATTTCCACCGTCCTTTTGGAGTGATTTCACCATGACACCCGCGTAACTCCATTTCTTCACAATTTGTCCCTACTCCAGAGTGCTGGTAGGGAATCTTTGAGGGAAGCATTAAGACATCAATACCCGATGGGCAGGGGTAGTGATAAAAAAAAAAAAAAAGTCAGTTATTTCTCAAAGCTAAAGGAAAATGATACTTTCTTACCTAAAGAAGGCTGTTTCTGAAAACTAATAAACATAGAATCATAGAATGGTTCAGGTTGGAAAGGACCTCAAGATCAGCTAATTGCAACTCCTCTGCCATGGCAGGGACACATCGCACTAAACCATGCAACCAAAGCTCTAGCCAACCCGGCCTTGAACACTGCCAGCGACGGAGCATTCACAACTTCCCTGGGCAACCCATTGCAGTGCCTCACCACCCTTACAGGAAAGAATTTCTTTCTTACATCCAATCTAAACTTTACCTGTTTGAACCCCTTACCTCTTGTCCTATCGTTACAGTTCCTGATGAAGAGCTCCTCTCCAGCTCCCTTTTGTAGGCCCCCTTGAGATACTGGAAGGCTGCTATGAGGTCTCCATGCAGCCTGCTCTTCTTCAGGCTGAACAGCCCCAACTTTCTCATCCTATTCCTACGGGAGGTGCTGCAGTCCCCTGATCATCCTCATGGCCCTCCTGTGGACTTGTTCCTACAGTTCCATGTCCTTTTTATGTTGAGGACACCAGAACTGCACACAATATTCAAGTGAGGTCTCACAAGAGCAGAGTAGAGGGGCAGGATCACCTCACTCAACCTGCTGGTCACACTCCTTTTGATGCAGCCCAGGATACGGTTGGCTTTCTGGGCTGTGAGCATACATTGCCGGCTCATGTTCATTTTCTTGTAGACCAGAACTGATAAACATAGACTGGTTTGGGTTGGAAGGGACTTTAAAGATCTTCTTTTTCAAGGCCCCCTGCTACAGGCAGGGACACCTTCCTCTAGACCAGGTTGCTCAAAGCTCCATCCAACCCAGCCTTGAACAGTTTGGATGTCTGTCTAAAAGTTGCCATGTTCATGCCTTCCCTTTTTGTGTTTTGCTTTTTTTTTCTCTCATTCCTGTTTCACTGTCTATTTTTGGTGCATTTATTGGAAAAAAAAAAAAAAAGTTGAAAAAGCCATCTGTTCTTGGAAGAAAGAGATAAAACAGTTATATGACTTAGAGCAAAGCGCAGGCAAATCTGTCAGAGCATCACCGGCTGTGGCCCTGCTGTAAGACACCAGCACAGAGCTTTGTCAGAAGGCCAAAAGACTTGTCTTCTTTCTATTATCTGCTCTGGGTTGATGGAGAAAGCCATGCTGTAAAGATAATTGTGCTATTTTCAGAGTAATAATTCATTGTAGTATTCTCTTTTGCCAGCCAGGGCTATTTTGGAAGAAATACTAAGCCAAATTCTGAAAGTAAATAACATTTTCTATCTTGAAATGTGGCTTAATTGCTATCAGCAACTGCAGAAGTAACAGGAAACAGAAAAATATAATAATTTGGGGGCCTCAAAGTCAGGTAATAATAGGTAAAGAAATTACAGCTGCTCTCAGCTCTCTCCTGTGATTCCTTTTAGTCACAATTGCTTTCTCCCCGGATTTCTTACTATATTGCACAGCAAGTATAAATTTAGTTCTATTTTTATAAGCCATATCAATCTGCTGAGATCATAGCACAAACAGATACTGGCCTTACAGTACGACAAATGTGTGCTGTTGTAACAGAAGACTTGGTGGGTCATTTTTAGGTGTAAGCAAGCCCCAAGAAGGTGTCTCATTTCACTTTTAACATCACCCCTTCACAGAAAATTTATTGATTTATGATCACCTTGGAAGAGACCTTAAAGATCTTCTAGTTCAAGGCCCCCTGCCATTGGAAAGCAACTGCAATGACAAGTCAAGAACCATTTATACTGACCAGTGTATCAGCAGACAGGAGAAATCACACTGAACTTTGAAGGCCAGTTTATGACTGACTGACATTCCATGAAGTCTGGCCAATAGATCTGTCATGATTACAATGGTTAGTAGCGATGACTACTAACATTGGCAGGGAAGAAAGGGAAAAATTTTGCAGTAGGTTGGTAGAGGCAAGTCACCTGCTTCACAAATGACTTCACAGATCTTTATTTCTCCAAACTGCAGTGGTGGGCAGGTGACAGAAATGTAAAAGATAAAGTTAAATAGTGAAGACAAAGATTTGGTTTTAACTCTGTGCTGGGTCTGCTTTAGATGGAGCAAGTTTTCTTTGTAGCAGCTTATGCATTGCTGTGTTGTAGATATTGCTTGTTGCTATCTAAACGGTGTTGATAACACACCAATGTTTTAGGCGTTGTTAAGTGGGGTTTGCACAGTGTCAAGACTTCTCTGTTTCTCACCCTGCCCTGCTAGGGAGTAGCCTGGGGGTGGGCAACTGTCTGACCCCAGCTGATCAAAGGGCTATTTTATGCCATATAACATCAGGCTCAGCAATAAACCTGGGGGGTTCTTCCAAAGGTAGCTGTTGTGTGGGGACTGGCTAGGTATTGGTCTTCTTGTAGGAGGTGGTTAGTGACTGCCTTTGCACTTGTTTTTTTTTTCAACTTTTTCTTCCCTCATTTGTGTCATGGGTTCAGCAGCAGCAGTTATTTTTTCTTTAAGCAGTAGCTGGTGAGTACTGTGTTTTGGATTTTTTGGCTTAGGAACAGTGCTGATAGCACCAGTGTTTATAGTTATGGCTTAGAATGTTCAGA
>JASSUY010035272.1:9034-22615 GCA_032466535.1 Forpus xanthops
AGGGATGGAGCATTCACAACTTCCCTGGGCAAACCATTCCAGTGCCTCACCACCCTTACAGTAAAGAATTTCTTCCTCATTTCCAATCTAAACTTCCCCTATTTCAGTTTGAACCCGTTACCCCTTGTCCTCTCACTACAGCCCCTAACGAAGAGTCCCTTCCCAGCATCCTTATATGCCCTCTTCAGATACTTGTTCATTGTTCATCTGTGCCATAGTGAGCAGGGCAAATGCTTTATCTCAAAGCTAAATTCCTTGTTCTGCTGCACACAGTTCACCTTAAAGACCATTTGACCATACTGACTGTTTGCATTGTAATTCACATTCAAAAGAGTGACTCAACATAAATGTTGACTCACAAACAGGTTCTAACTTAGGCCTAAAGTTAAGCTGCCATGATACATTTAAGCTTTTGCACAAAGAGCTAGAGGAACATTGGTCACTTTTCCCTTTCACGTTGCATACAATCAGACAGTACTCCAAATACAGGTCAGATCCTCTCACAAACCCAAAGAAACTTGTAACTTCCCTTTGCCCTTTAAACAATTGTAAATACCAATGCAGAAAACCTCCAAGAATCATTAATTCTTCATACACTGATGTGAAATATTAAATCTATCCAACATTAGGTCAATTTGGCAGTTTCAGACTCACAAATTTTTGCCTTTGCCATAAAAGCTATTGAGGAACTTGGTCCTAACTTGTTCTTTGTACTTTTTTTACCTGAGAAGCCAAAGACTGAAATGGCAGGGACTCACCTGTGTTCTGCTGTAATCATTTAGGGGCACCATTAAAGGATACACAGATGAAGAAGGAAGGATTCTTCCATTCACTTTGGTCAGGTATATTGTTTCTAAAATGCACTCTTGAATAATTTCTTTGTTGCCTACAGCTTCTGCAAGAGCAGAAGAACTTGGAAAAGAACAGCGAGTTAATGTCAGCAGCACAGATTTCATATTAACCCAAAATACTAGACTGAAGGAAAATGCTGAGCATTATAATAATGGATGACTGCTCTAATATATCCTAGGAATTAAGCCAATTCTTGCACTTAAATCTGCAAGATTAAAACAATGGCTTAAAATCACTTTTGCTCTGCCTGGTCTTGAAGAGGCAGCAGCTGGCCCTGAGTTTGTACTTCATATTTAGTGTTGGCCTAGAAATACAGCACTGTTGTTTTACTGATCCTGGGTACTGTCACAGGGACATATTTCTTTACCCAGAGAGCATATCGCTTATAAGTGATAGACATAAATTTGAGAAGCAGCATTGAGAAATAGCCCTGTCAGGAAAGACTTGTTTTCCAGATGATACCAAATAACTTTACTTAAGGATGTGTGTATTTATACACATGCTATACACACACAGATGTGTATATACACATGCACAATTTGGGAGGCACAGCATTTTTGTGTCTAGCACTGACTTTCTCTCCTGTAATAAACTATGCAGTTTCCTTTCACCAAAATAACATGGCACAAGTTTGAGTCCAGTGTGGTGTTCAGTGATGTGCAAACAGCAGTGTTCCTTGCATAAGTATTCAGCATTTACCTGCTACATATCCATGGATATTCAACTACTAAGGGGAATATTCAGTTTAAGTGATACAATGCAAGTAAATTCTGCAGTACCAGATTTTTTGCTGTAAACCGAATCATCACATTTTATGCTAGCCAGAATCTAAGGGACAATTAAAGTTTTAGGTACCAAATCCAAAGTGCTGCTGGATTGGGTTGTTTTATCATATATTCTGCAGATAAGTCAGGATGTTCAGAAGCAATGGGGAAGGTTTTGACTCCTGCTTTCAAATGCTTATGGAAATGGCATCTCTTACCTGTGTCAGTTTGCAGCCAAAATGCTACAGAAAAGCTTGCATTTATGGACAGCAGTATTTCTTAGCCAGGTTATGAGCGCAGAGGAAGGGTTTTTCAGCTCATAGGGTTCAGTTTGGTTGGGGTCTTTTGTCTGGCTTTGATAATGCCACCCTTGTAGTACCAAAATATATGACCAAAAGAAGCTGGCAGCATTCTTTGTCCAGCAGCTCCCAATTACTTCTCTTTGTGTGAAAAAACCAGGAAGCTGCCACTGCTGCTGTAACATTTAACATGATAACGTGTGAAAAACAGGATATTCCCTGCCTGCTTACAGGTACTGTGGCAATTCCATCCATGCCCAGTTTTCCCTAGCTGAGGTTGTTGAATACATTAAAAACCACAGGAACAGGCTGTCTGAGTAACTAGGGATGATACAAGAAATGTCCAAGTCCTCTACAAGCCACCAAGAAAACAAGTGTTTGCTCTCCTTCAGGCTTGTGTGTTATAATAATTCCACACTTAATGATGTATGTGGGGATAAGTTTGCAGGAGAGAGATAAGGGATGAAAGCAACCTTTTAAAGGAGAAAATGTGAGAACCCTATGGGGCACTTCAGGTACCATTTAAGTAAAAGAAACTGTGACCTAATTTCTCCATAATCCTTCCTCTAATTCCTCTGAATTAGCCTGTGGGAATCTCTCAGACCTCACAAAACAAATATGCCTGGACAACAGACAGCAGACCTTGCTGATGAGGCCTCTTCTGGCACAAGATATAGCACAACCATAGAATCATAGAATAGTTTAGGTGGGAAGGGACCTTCAAAGCTCATCTAGTTCCAGCCCCCTGCAATAAGCATGGATATCTTCAACTAGATCAGGTTGCTCAGAACCATATTTGAATCAGCCATTATTAAAATGGTCACCGTTAAAAAAATCAGTTCAAGCTGAAGGCAAGTATCCTTTATAACAGTACTCCACTGTCCTGGGTTCAGCAGCAGGAGTAATTTTTCTCCTTCTTAGTAGCTGGTGCAGTGCTGTGGTTTTGACTTTTGGCCTGGGAACAGCGCTGATAACACTGATGGTTTCAGTTATGGCTTAGAATGTTTGGTCTGACCAAAGACTTTCTCAGTCTCATGCTCTGCCAGGGAGGAAAGGAAGCTGGGAGGAAGCAGAGACAGACACCTGACCCAAACTGACCAAATTCCATACCACAGCACAGCATGCCCAGCATGTAACAACTGGGGGCAGGAAGTTAGTTCACAGCATCCACAAAACAGCAGGAAGACTAATCTAGGAAATGCATAAGCATTGGCATTAAATGATGTGTGAAAGCAAACTCTTTTCAAAGGTGTTGATTGGTAATGAAATCAAGTACTCCGAATGGTTTTGTGCTGGTATCTAGTCTGAGAATGTGGTCTAGACACTTCTGCAATCCTTCATTCACAGAAGTAAAGATGGGTGAGACCTGTCTTTGGCTGTCAAGCTGCAAAATGATGTGGTCCTTTCACACTGCTCAGTAGCTTATCCAGTGGAAACGATTACTGGAGAGTCAAGAATTTCCAGGGCTGAGGATTTCTCACTCTGATGAGGATTCCCGTGTCTGTTCCCGCTTTAAGCAAGATGAGGAGAAAGGAGGATCTCCTTTTTCCAGGGAGAAAGTCATGATCGGAGTATCCTATGCCACACTCCAGCTGGTTTTAGTTACCCACTGTAACTAAAGAGGCTGTAAGAGGCTGTAGGGAGCACAAGGATGAGTTATGTATGCTGAGGAGCTCAAGGACTGTTTGGGATCTTGGCTAAGCACTGAAGTGGCTTGGACCCCTTCCTTCTCCAGCACTATATTGTGGCTTGGACCCCTTCCTTCTCCAGCACTATATTGTGGCTTGGATGCCTTCCTTCCTCAGCATTGTATTAATATACCAAATGCAGGGTGGAAAATAAGTGTCCCACTCACAGAATTACTCTTACAACCAAGTTCATGGTTCATGGGAGTCTCTTGCTCACATTAAGGTACTCACTCATGTTACTGTTTGATTATGTTGGTATAACATGAAACTAAGGGATTTAAGTTCTAATTCATTCTTTTGGACACATGAACAGAGGTTTGAAGTGAGTCAAGGCTGGAGTACTGGCAAGTGTGAAGTTCTAGGAAATGAAAGGAAAAAACAGTGCATGGAGTGAAGCGCCTCATAAATGCAGTCATCTAAGATACACGGTGACATTTAATACCCCTTCAAATCCACAAGCCAGCTGCAGAATTTGACATTTCAATCTAACGAATCACACATTCCATAAGGAGACATGAAGCCCTTCAGTATCACAGGGCTTTGTTTTACAGAAAACTGTATGAGCAGGTCCACAGTGAGTAACTTAGGTGGTATATAACAGAGCTGCAAGTAGCCCTTAGCTAGAAATGTACTTTATTGGGTTTAGCGCTACTCAATTGTAATTCATCTGCATATATATGAGCTACTTCATGCACAAACATGCAGTTAGACACACAAGTTTGAATTTTGCCTTTCAAGGTGGATATAGAAATAGAAGCACCATGTGGGTAGGAAGAAGTTGAAAGGGAGTGTCTTAACCTCTAGCCCTGTGCTCACTCGTGTGCTCTGTCCCAATGGAGCAGCAGAACTGAAAGGAGAGAATTCAGTCAGGACATTTCATTTTACATTCCTGAGCTTGGGGTTTTGACGTGGTCACCAACAGGAGACTGGAGCAAATCTCATAATTAGTAACAGCTTCCAACCAGTATTCAGCTGGCTGGGATAGCCAGAAGGCAGCGTGCTGCAGCCGCATGCCCATGGACTGCTGAGCACTGAGGTTGCCATGGGAATAATGGCTTTGGGGGTAATTCAGGCTATCCAGGGTTTCCCACGATAGGGAATTTACAGCTGGGAAGCTGTGACTAAATTCTGCTCCCATTGAGTGTAACAAAAAAAAGAAAGCAAGGACGCGGATGCCAGCAGCCATGGGCCCAGA
The DNA here is from genome assembly GCA_032466535.1 of Forpus xanthops. NCBI lineage: Eukaryota > Metazoa > Chordata > Aves > Psittaciformes > Psittacidae > Forpus > Forpus xanthops. Next base: position 13,833 of record JASSUY010035272.1, read on the forward strand.
CCTGCCACGTGCTGCACCCTTTTAATTCACTTTTGCTCTGCAGGTTTTTATCCCCCAAAATTGGGCAATATGCCTGGAAGTGACAGGAAGCAGCTCTCAGTGAGACGACTGGTGGGGAAACAGAGGTAAGCTTCTAGCTCCACTGTTCACATCTTATCATTAACAACAAGTTTTGTAGCTTTTTCCACCAAACCCTTCTCACTGATTATATGCTCACTGTATATAAAAATCAGGGACATTTGCTTTACTATACAGCATATATACACCATATATAAAATCAGATCACTTACCAACTTGGGTACAGAAATGCAGCCTTCATACATCCCTTTATGTTTGCCACAGGTAGTGTGCACGCTTGCAAAATAGCTGTTAAAACCCCCTTAAAATTAGCCCCCAATAAGAAGTGCTCACAAATTAAACACTGCAGATCATTCTCTGAAGTTAATACTCCTGGTGGGATCAACAGGAATAATGGAATTAAGAAATGGAAAACATTACAAAAATGGGGAGCATTATAAATTGCAAGATTATTGCTTCACATAGGAGTTCTATAAAGCTGGGCTCATCTGTAACTAAAACCCCTATCACGGGAGATCCTGTTTGGACGAGTCTTATATCTTTAATGACAAAGGTCCATTGTTATCCCTGTGTAACTTCACAGAACACAAGAGCCTGGACTGAAGGCTTGAGCACTATGAAGAAAATACAAATGCCATTTTGGTAACTTTTGAAGCATTTGACATGAGCTGACATTAAGCTGCTTTCCTTAGCAAAGGTACTTACCACAATGCACTGGAGATGTAATCCTCAAAACCTCTTTTGGAGGTGTTATTTTTTATACAGCAATCTCTTCAGAGTCTAAGAGAATACACACAAAGCCATTAACCTTGCTGCAATAGCTGGTTACTTTGAAACTGAAGCACTGTGACCTGCCAGAAACACAGCATTGCTCATCTGTGACAAGCTAAACCCCAGGCTGAAAGGAAGGGTACGTTACCATCCACACCACCACCACCACACGCAGCCTATTTGGGAAACAACGAGTTTTCAATGACCGACACTGATCAAATCACAGGAATTACTGAATTTAAACTCCATCACTGTTACCAGCTGAAGACATTTTCATGTGTGTTACATCAGATTTTACAAGAACAAACCCGTGTCGTTTTCAGTCTGTTTTAAGAAATGAATGTGTAATGCTCTGCAGAACGACACGCTTGCAGAAATAGTTCCGTGGATGAAACTCGGGCCTATTTACTCATGAAGAGTACCCGTAAGTTTACTCCACACACAAGCCTGAACTGATCTGCACTTTTCCTGCACCTGAGTAAACCTGTACTATCTTGGCTGTAAACCTGCAATTCCCAGAGCCCATTGCAACACACCCTCTTCATGTTAAGCAATCCTCAGCTACAACAGTCAATACGAAGGTGAAGATAGACTCTTCAAAAGTTCTTGAACCTTTACTTGAAACTCCTTCCCCTACCCCTCATCTCACCCCCTTAGTTCTATTTTTATGGTATATGCTTTAAACAGTAGTTTCTGTAATTCTGCCAGTACCCTTGTAATAAAAACACTGGCAGAGAAAAGAAGTAATAAATCAAGAGGCAAAACTCTATGCTGGCACACATTTTAAAGCCATAGGTGATCCGTGCAGGGAATGAGAACAGCACAAACCAGCTTTTGATAAAGGAACAGAGTGATGAGGAATACATTTACATTGGAAAATACTCAACCAAAACACCTGAATTGAGAGCATGCTGAGTGCCAGAGGTTGAAGATGCAGCGTGTGTTACTCAGCTTCTTGCGTGAGACAATTAAATGAAGCAATTAGATTTCATAAAGCAGCCAATTATTGTACGACTGAAACAAAGACTAAAGGAAATAGAACTGCCTTTGTGTGGGGAATGGAGAAAACAGGGCATTGTATCTGAAATATTCATGACACCCAATTTGTGCAAGGCTTCAACTCGGTAATGACAATCTTAATGTGGTATCTGTAATTGATATGTGAAAAAAACATAGGAAATGGCAAACAAGTAGTGGAGGGGACTGTGAAGCAACATGGAAAAGCAATCCTCCTAAACAATTCTCCTGAGATGCCACTTCTCACTCTCAACATGATTTGATGGTTGTTTTCTCTCCAGGCTGGAAGGAAACAAGACTCTCAAGAGACTGAAAGGAAAAGGTTTTAGTAATTCCTCCCAGGCAGATCCTCTTGCAGAGTATCATAGAGGATTTGATAAAAACGGGTAATTAAGTTACTCATCTCACAGAGTCAAAGCTTTTAAGTGCATGCTATCGCTTCAGTGCCAGCATATCCTTCATGAGACACCAAAGCCTCTATCAATTTAACTTAACACATCCTCTAAAAGCCTGAACAGGTTTAGAATAAGCTGTAAACTGTTTTTAATTAATTATAAACCAAATACAACACCCTTACTACAGAATGCCTAGCAGAGGAAAAAGAAGGAAAGAATTGTAAGGCACTTACAGAACTCTTGTCTCCCATGCACACACTGCACTGTGACTCAGTTCTAAGCTCCTGAGGGCTGGCAGAGATTTGTTTTCCTTTTCAGTTCCGAGAGTGACTGCACTCAAATGCTGCTCCTGCCAGGGAAACTACAGCCTCATTACCACTTTTGGGTGGCGAGGCACTGGCACAGGCTGCCCAAAGCCCTAAAGGCTCCGTTCCTGGCAGTGTTCAAGGCCAGAGCCTTAGGTGACATGGTCTAGTGTGAGACGTCCCTGCCCATGGCAGGGGTTGGAATTGGATGATCTTAAGATCCCTTCCAACTCAAACCTTCTGTGAGTCTGTGACTTCTGAGACATTCAATGACAAAGGTTTTTGCCTATTTTTTCACCCCTGTGTTACAAGAACACTGGTAACATAACCTGTTTAGCACCACTTCTTGCTTTAAAAGCATCTTTCACCTTCTCCCAATTACAGATCTCGTAACATACAGCAATCCCATAATATAATAAACCAGTCCAATTTATTGATTTCAAGGAAGTATTTTTTAATGAAATGTGCACAGTGATAAAATAGAAAACTTGGAATTAAAAGTTGTAAAAATAATTTTTGAGTCCAGAAGGCTTCATTGGAAACTAAAAGCTCACTCCCTGAATCCCAACACATCTCCTTACAAAATTAAACCCTTTTCCCTTACCCCTCCCTCCCAATGAAAAGTTTTGTTCCGTTCCTTGCATTTGATCTTTTCCCCATATAATTTTTTAATTTCTAATAAAACCAGTTTTAATTGGCCCTGAGAAACTGCATGGATTGATGCAGTCGAGATCATGGCTTTCATATACAGAACATACACAATGTACAAATCCTGAAACGAGGGACTTTACCTTACGAGGCAGAGTATTTCTTGCAGCTGACAAGCACTTGGCTACAACTAACAAGTTATTCCTACTGATTCTTAAAATAGCTTAGTTATATGCAGCAGGCAGGATGCTTCTGTTCATATTCCAGATAAATCCATCTTCTGAGAACCAAAAGTTAGTACAAATGGATCAGAAAAACATGTTACCAGTCAGACTGAACTCAGAACTGTTGCAGAGCTGTTTCACCATAAACATAACTCATCTTGCTAACTTCACCTCTACTCCACTCTGCTCACACAGACTGCCTAAAAGCATAAAGCAAAAAAGGCTGAAGCAGTAATTTTCTTTAAATGCTATAGAATGAAGACTGTACCTATTAAATAAAATCCTCCAGAATATCTGAAGTGGTTATTTAGCTGAAGTGCAGCACTGGATCTCCTACTGGAGGTCTGGAGCTGGCAACCAACATAACTGTTGGAGCAAGTACTTAAAGAGTTCTGTACCAGCCCAAAAGACACACAAATGGGAACTTCGGTATTACCCACTGCTTCTTTGCATGGATACAATCACTGATACTTATGATGATTAGAAAAACACTTGTATCATTTAACACAAAAACTTACTGAAATGCCAAGTTCACGTTACAGCACTTTCCATTAACTATGATCAAGTTTTCAGGTGTCACTGTGTAAACCAGAGGTAAAAACTTGAAAGTTATCAATGTCACAGCATTTACACAGAGCAGTAGTATGTTACATGCTGACACCTGGCCTTCACAATGAAGGCACTACATATAACAAGTGAAAGGAGCTCAAAGTCACAGAAGGCCTCACAAAGTCACAGCAAGAAAGGAGCCTCGCGTCTCCTCTCCTCTCCCAGAATCTGTGTAGTTAAGATGTTTGCAGTAATAAACAATCCTACTCATTCTAAGATAACAATTTCAGAGGACTTTTCCCTCTCGCGCAGAGAACAGTTCTCTACAGCCCTGCATGTCTTCAAGCTTGTACAACTTTTCCAGACTTGGGTCAGGCATTAAGGCCGTTTTTTGAAGTCTGTTCCACATTAAAGCTGAATCTGGTCTCACCCACATCCTCTCTGATGTGCAAGTTTTTCACCACCACTTTCAGATGATCTTAAGGCACAGGAATGAACTACAACTGCAGAGGACTTGGAAGAGCTGTTGGATCTGGAGTAACCTCTGAAGACAACAACCTGTGGTGAAACACAGCTGATCTCCAAGGGATACCACTAGAGAAAAGTCCATGTCACTTATCTGCTCAGGTGGCTTTCACATCCTTTCTCTAAACTCTGTTTTCTAGGCTGTTAGAGTACACAGTTTTGTTGCTATGAGCACACATAACTGCAGATACTTATGAGGTAAGCTGCAACTTCCATCAGACATGACTTTGATACAGACATCTGTGATGCAAGTTCTGAAAGGATTCCTAGCAAAGAATCCGCACTGACGGCAGTAAAAAGAAGCTGGTGTAAAGATCTGTGACACACACAGAGCTTCAGGAGAACATTGCTTTCAGGATGAAGGAAGGTACTCGGTGCAGACATTTGAGTGCAATTAATTTTCAATCATTTTCTGCCAATAAAAAGCCACCACAATAGCTCCTACCATGAACACACTGCAGTTGTAGAGCCAGACGTTTCAGTCATCTTTGTATCCTTTTACAAAGAGCACATGTATTTGACAAATTATGGGTCACAGTATCTTATGCTATTTAAAGACAAAACCCAGTATAGAGCTAAGCTATTCTTTCCCCCTTTCATACTGCAGTTATAATTGGCCACAGAAAAAACACCTCCCCATGAAGTTTTAATTACAGCTGCCTCAGAAGTGTCCCACAGACGTATTTTCAGAGCACAGGCATCTCACAATTACCAGAAGTAAAGCAGACCTCGTTTTCAGGTGAGTAGTAGATACAAAGTGTGAGAATTTCTACAACACACAGAGTTTAGGTCTTCTGAAAGTTCAAATCTCTTAAAGGAAGCATAAAACTACAAATCGTTACCTCAGAGTTATTTGGCTTTATGTTAATCTTCATCTGACCACAAATCAACATATTAAAGCATGTAAATTAATAGCAGAAAAATGAACTGAACCACCAATACTGATTTTGGTTCAGAACAGCAGAAGGCACTTGTACTTTTCCCATCCTCTCTGTGGAATGTGGGACTGTTTTCACGTTGATGTCAGCTGGTTCCACCATCCAGTAGTGAGAGCTTCTGTTCAACTATGTCTGCCACCAAATTCATACGGCAGCCCCGAAGGGCTTTCATCAAGTCAGCCACCTTTGCATCTTTTCCCTTCCATTTCTGCCATGCTCGCAGGGACTGAAACAACTGTTCATGCAAGTTAAATGGATTTTCTGCCATTATTCTATCTATTTTCACTTCAGAAAGGCCCAGTTTTCGCACCAGCATCTTCCAGTCTCTCCCAACGTTTTCACATATGACTTCAAAAGCTGCATTCTGAAGACCTGAAGTAGCAGAAATGGGTTTAGAGATGGATTTACTGAGAAATAAAATACAACGCTTAAAAGCTGGTTGAGGGGGAGTTGTTAGCAAAATACTACCACTCTTGCTATATCACACATACTGAAAGCCACATCAAGTTCTGGAAACCCACTGGATATACTCGGAATCCCAAGTACATAGCACGAATTGCAATGCACTACTGTATGATGTATGCATCACTTATTGCAAGTGATCATTTGATAAAAAAGGGAAAAAATCCCACCCCAGAAAGCCGTTTACAGCACCTGCTGCCCTCAAGGTACATTTCCACGGTACAAGACAGTGCCATGTACCAGTGGAACCACCCCCAGCAGCAGGTTCAGCTATAGCAGCTGAGGGCAGCCGCGTTTTGTGTTGTCCCTCAACACCCACAGCTACAGGCCGCACACAGAACGGAGCTGGTTGGAGGGGGGTGTTTAAAAACAAATCCACCTACGTTTTTCATGCACATCTGGTTGATTATCAGAAGCACTAGCTTCTCCTTCCTCTACGAACCGCTTTAGTTCTGCGACCAAGTCATCTCTGTTAATAGCCTTAAGTAAGTCTTCAAGCAACGACGCCTGGTCGCCTGCGATCAGCTGCTGCTCCAGGAGGATGCTGAAGAGCTCCCCACCGCTGTGGGCAGCCTCAAGCTTCCTCTTCCAGATCTTCCCCCTCAGGAGGAACTTGAGGGAAGACAGCTCACTTTCCGACAGCCTCGACGAGAAAGAGTGCAGCAGTATCAAAAACGGATCCATGGCACAGAGGCCTACACCGCAGCCTCCACCAGAGGCGAAGCTCCAACTCCGCCCGCACCCTCCGGGAAGGAAAGGCGTTCCCGTTATCACACAGCGGATCCCCGGGAGGGGGGAGTTGAGGGAGCGCGGTCCCGAACCGGCACAGATCCGACCCGAGCGGCCCTGCGCCCGCAACGCCGAAACGGCGGAACACTGACGGGACCCTCAGCCCGCGCCCGCTCTTCTCGGAAGTGACGTAACGCCGGCGGCAGGTTCCCGCCGCGCCATAAAATGGCGGCCGCGCCTGCGTGCTGTGGTGAGGGCTGGGTTTAGGCACGGCGCGGTGTATGAGGATCCTTTAGGGGCGAGCGGAATTGTGTGCTGCTGGGCACAAAGCCGTGTGTCCGGGCGGAACTTGGGCGGGTTCCTGCCGCAGGAGAAGCAGGATCGGGTCCTGCCGCCTCAAACTGTCCAAGGCTTAAACTGGGGGAGCTGTAGGTTCCCCTATTAATGGAGGATTATTGGATTCTTGCGAACACCTACACCTACAAAGGCTAGTTTTGCAAAAGGAGAACAGTAAGAGAATGAAAGAACTTGCTCATTGAAGAGCAAGAAGGGTCATAGCAGAGCTCTGCTCCCAAAGAGGTACAACTCCCATGCAGCCTCCCCAGAAAGGCTGCATCTGCCCCCCACACACCAAGAGCAGCCTCGGCTGCCCCCGAGGACACCTTTCCCTGGAAGCAGGGCTGCAGCCTGCTCTTTGTTCCTTACGAAGGTTGGCTGTGACTTACAGTAACTCCTGACCTTTTAAAGGGAGGAAATCGGGCAAATCAGAAGTCCCTGTATTCCAAAGGCAATTTCTATACCAGGTGAAAGGTGGTGAACTTCTCATGAATGGAAAGTTCAGGTTCATGCCACTGTTTTGTCGGTCCCCAGAGCTCAGACAAACCGTAATGTTTTATCTCCATATCACATGTAGGTAGGTCACAGATCTCCATGTTCCTGGTGGCCACCAGCACGTTGATTCCCCAAGAGATCCCATTGCCAAACTGTTTTCAGTGCAGCCTTTAACTTATTATTAGTGCTGCACACAAATACGCCTATGGCCCTTGTCATAAACAGATTGCAATGTCAGGCACACAAGTTTAAGTGTTATCTTCCACATCTCCTTCTCCAGTCTCACATTCCAAGTGACAAGCAACTCCTACTCCCAAAATATTTCCTTAACTCCTATAGGCACAAGACCAAGGAAGCTGATACATGGAGCTGCCTACAGTCATTAAGCCCATCTGTACATCCTCAGCAGAGGGCATGATGTAAGAAAATGTGGATTTCATATAGGATACAAGAGTTGTTTCCCATGTATTCCTCCCAGGATATATGAACATTGGGCTACAACACCTCCTCCAAGTATGCATTACCTTAAAATAATTTCCTTCGCTACAATATAGTATTAGCAATATTTTTGTTGATCTTTAACCAGATAATCCTAAAATTCACAATAAACTTGGGGCTTCCATCAGCCTCCTTTCCCCTCCTCCCTTATGTTGCTCATTCAGGAAAGCCAGCAGGGTGTACCTAATCATGCCAACCTTGAAAGGCAGCCAACATGCATATTACTCTCAGTCTCTCAGGTAAAATATTAAACCTGTTTAAAAGAGAGATCTTTTTTAGTCCCTAAATGCTGCAATTAGAATCATAGAATAGTTTGGGTTGGAAAGGACCTTAAGATCACCCAGTTTCAACCCTTTGCCAGGATCAGGGACACCTCCCACTAAACCATGCCACCCAAGGCTCTGTCCAGCCCGGCCTTGAACACCACCAGGGATGAAGCATTCACAACTTCCCTGGGCAACCCATTCCAGTGCCTCACAAATACTGTAGGTTACTTGAGAATTTAAAAAGAAATAAGTATTTAACCTTAATTTACTAAAAGTTAGCTTGTTTATTCATATGTTCCTTAAATTTACTAAATATATTTAATAATAACTTCCCTCCAAGTTTTCATTGCTATCAAGTGTGTGATGTTAAAGTCTTGGCAGGGAGGCTGAAGTGGCAAATAACTTCTTTGTTTTGCTTTCAGCTTTCATAATTGTGGTGTTCTACTTCCTCTGGCTAGTAGTCATTAAAAATACAAGTTATGTTGTTTATAATCAAATGCTGAGGGTGGACTACTTCTTGTGTGATACCAGGGATAGAATCATAGAA
>JASSUY010035273.1:0-14625 GCA_032466535.1 Forpus xanthops
TCCCTTCCCTTCCCTTCCCTTCCCTTCCCTTCCCTTCCCTTCCCTTCCCTTCCCTTCCCTTCCCTTCCCTTCCCATCTTTTCCTCTCCCCTATCCATCCTTTCCTTTCCCTCCCATATCCTAGGACCTGGTCTGTGCCACATCCTCTGGGGACTACAACACCTTCACGATGGTGACAGAAAATCTGACATCGTAATGGTCTTGCTAATGGCATTAATTGGGGAATCCAGGAAGTGAAATTTCATCCTGCTGTTTCTTTTCAGTCAAAGCTTTGTGGGTTGTCATGGGAAGGGGGAAGAAAGGGAGGTGCTTTTCTAATGTATGCTCATAAGCAATTTGGAGGACTACGAAACAGTGCTCTGCAGCAAGCGAGTAGCTTGTTGATTCACAGCTATGAGAGCCACAAAGCTGCAAAGATCCTTTGTCAGGTCTGAGTTGCCAAGCAAAGAAAAGATATCGCAATACAGATTTAATACAATTGTGCCTGAATTGCCTTTGCCTGGACCTTTGTAGCACTTCCCCTTTATAATGGGATATAAATAACTGCACGAAGTGTTGGACAGTGGAAAAATCAGACCTTTTTGGTGCAGGATGTTCTTAAAAATCCTGGAAGATCCAGACTGGGTTACAGTATGACTGCACACCAGTGATTGTCAACTTGGAGAGCCCTTATGCCTGCCTGCATACAGTGCAGGCAGAGGCAGGAGGGATCTTGCTGCCTGTCAAAGCACTCCAGCCCTTACCAAGCATCAAATAAATCTGTACCTGGGCTGAGGATCAGATTCTTGGTAGGAAAAGGTTTTCTTGGATTTCCATAGACTCCAATGATCTCTGCAGAAATCCACCTTCATGCACATGCACACACAAAACACATCAGTTCCTTTCTTTTAAGCAATAAATCATGCAAAAGCAAAATGTGCCTCACCGAAGTATTAAAGCTGATGAACTCTCATGGAGTGACAGTAGACACTTGATCACTTCCAATAGCGCAAAACTGCTGATCCTGGAGAGAGTGTGTGCAACGGGAAATGAAGTACAATCATGAAAGCCTCCTAAAACATAAATCATAGCACAATTTATTAATCACACAAAATACAAACAGTCATAAATCTATGGCAAACAAGCAGACCAGGCCATCCAGAGGAAGTAAAGTGGATGGAAATGAAAGAAAGGTGGGGTAAAAATCAGGAGAGTAAGCCAGTGACATGGGAAGAGTACTTAACGTTTCACAGGAGAGCCATTCAAGCCTTTTATTGTTCATGCCAGCTCTCGTGCAATGCCCTCTCATTCACAGCAGCTTGTGGTTTTGGTCACCTATAAAAGAGTGTGATGGCCACAGCTCTCCGGCATGTGAAAGCTGGTGTGGTGTCAGACATGGGGCTGCTCTGAGCCAGAATTGCTGCCTATTAATCGGGGATAACACATCCATCCTCACTAGTATGAGCTCTGCCTCAGTGAGAGGCATCTCTTCTACAGGCACAACCTCAAGTGTCCTCATTGCCTTTGATGGAATGACATCGGTTGTAGTGTGGGATAAATGAACCTCAGACTATGCAAAAAGGCTGCAGTTCCAACTGAGACTGCTCTTGGCAAAAGATGACTTTGAAGCAAACTGTTGCTTTGAAGAAAAGCTTCTTTTCTTTTTCCCTGGAATTCATGAGAACTTGAAATGAATTAAGGAAATGGTTTGGGAAGGGATAAAATGAGGGTGGGAAAGTGAAGAGGATGACAACTGATTGGTGCAGAATCTTGCTTCTCCCTCGTTGCTGACAAGCTGTACAAGATGCAGGGGGTAGAAGAGGTATGAGCCCACCACATCAAGAGACAGCCAGAGGCAACTGGGGAGGTGAATGCTCAGTCTCTGATGCTGATGTCCACTTTGGATTCATGATTAAACATTTACATGGGCATAGTCTTGTCATATCCTGTCTTCGGGGGAAAAGGGTATCTTGCTGCCAGATTTAGAGCATCCATCTATTCATACCACACCACCGTTCAGAGGTATTAGCCTCTGAGTGGTATTTTCTTTACATATCTTCACTTTCTGTCTTAGGAAAGCAATGGGCTTCAAGCTATAAACTAACGTGATAGTTTTCAAGTCATGCCTTATTAAATGTTTTGTGCATTTTTGAGTGTTATCTTTGGTTTCACTGTGGCCACAACTATTCCCTTTAGGACAATTGCATCATGTCTCCTGCCTCCCAGAGTGAGCATCCTTGCCTCTATTCTGCAGGATATCCTGCTGTAAATCTTCTCCAGTCTCTCCACAGCAGTAAGAAAAGAGGCCAACTCTGCAAATTGGCTGAAAGGGCCCTTAGTTCTCTCCCTCTCATATGGGGCTGCAGCACAACTTTTCAGACCACTTGCAACCATTTCAAGTTGCACTTTTTTTCCCTGGCATTTAGTCATTTCAGTGATTTCCAGCTACTTGCAGTAACACTTCTGAGTGTGGAAGGTTTTAAGGTGGCAGGCCGTGATGACTTTCACCCAGGAGTCCTCAAAGAACTGATGAAGGGGAGCTCTGGCCCAGCTGCGCTGATTTTTCATCACCTTGGATTGCATGGAGATTTGGAGGAAATTGAATGAATGCCAATGGTGTGCTACTGTTCAAAAGGGATTATATAACTCGGATGCTTATTGCTCACTTAACTTTATGCTAGTCCCTGCAAACTGAATGAGAAACTGGTCAAGGACTTAAAGGAGAATCAACGTGGAGGATGCGATCACTCAAGAAGCTCTGCTGTTTTCTTCTTTGTTGGCCAGGAATAAGTCTCATAAACGGAAGAATTGATTTCTGCAAAGCATTGAGTATCCTGTTGCACAACATTCTGATATATTTCTAATGGACCCTGTGCCAGATTAGCAGAGTCCATGTTCAATGGACTGAGGTTGGGTTAGCTGGCAGCTCTAAAAATGCAGTTAGCAGCAGGGAGGCTTTGCTGAATGAGGATGTTACTTGTGAATTCTGCCAAAACCACTTCCAGGCCAAGTTATTCAATATTTTTAGCAATGATCTGGAAGAAAATCACTGCTGATAATTGCAGAAGTCACGTAGATTGGCAGAGCAATTAACAACAGTGAAGACAGCGCAGAATAACATGATTTCCTTAATAAATCACATCCATTCAAACAATGTGTAATTCGAACAACAACAAATTCAAGGTCACATATTGAAGAACAAACATATGAAATCCAGGCCTCCAAAATAGAAACTGTTTGTGGAAGCAAGGCTTCAAACAGGGATATGGAGTGAGTATCTCTGATGGGCAGCTGGGCACAAGACCCAAAGTGACGGTGTTGAAAAATGGGCTTACATGATGCTGGGAAATATGAAAAGGGGAATTAATAAAAGGGTGTTCAGAATGGACTTTTTCTGTGTTCGTGCCTGGATGAAAGTTCTTGGGTTTGGTGCTGATGTTTCAAAAAGGTTATTAAATGTTAGTGGGAGGAGTGCAGGCTGTGGAAGTCTTCCATATACTGTCAGAAGTGGCAAAACTGTCTCCCAGAGACAGGGTGCTCAAGTCTTTTTAGCTCATCTGTGGAAGATCGAGGTAACTTGATTATGCTGCACATAAACCATTGCAAGGAAAAAGAAACTGGATACTAAAGGGCTCTTTAATCTTGCAGGGGAAGACAGATGCAAGACCTGATAGCTGAAAGAGCTAGATCCACGTCAATGAGGGAGGTGGTACCCTTTTGAACAGCAGGGCTGATTAGCCATAGAAATTGTGGTCATTTTCAGAGAGCTTTACGTCAGCTTTCAGAACACCTCCTGGGTTTGTAAAATATCCTTTCCGATGTTTTTAGCCCCTGGAAATTACTGTGCCCATTTTCCAGCAGAGCATGACATGAAGGGCTTCATTCGCTGCCATGGAGCATCCTGCCATCCCCTTTTCTGTGGACATGTGTAAGTGGTTATTAGTGGGAATTCCTACCCAAAAGCTGATGTGTGGCAACAAAATCCCCCAGTTGCTTTTGGGAGGATAGCAGGGCTCCCTTGAACCCAGGCTGCCCAGACTCGGTTAAAGCTCTGCTATTTCCTGGAAGACAGGATGCTCTTTCTCTGTTCATCCCTTTCACCACATTTCACTGTGCCCTAAATACCAGCCACATTTCACAGTAACACCGAGGTGGGAGCAGTCTTCTAAGCTTCAAGGTCAGATTTGAATGTACAATATTGGAAGGAGAAGGTGAGAAGTAAACACAAAACCAAACCGAGCTCAGGTTTAACAAGCGTACACCTCCCCTTACATGACTTCAGTCCCAGAGCTGGCGATAAGCATTCACAGCAGCATTCCATCTTCCAGGTGTTATCCACATCTGCAAACACTTCCTTCTTACACCAAGCCCCAAATACAGTTCCTTGCAGATTTGTTTTATACATGAACATGATAGACCTTGTCTGCCCTATGTGGTCTCCTGGATTCCTAAAGGATTCCTGTACCCCATTCCATCACCAAATGGAATGCTTGTGATGACTCTTCTTGGACTGAGCAGTAAGTGTTTAAAAAACAATTCCCACTTTGTTTCTAGCAGGCTTGCTGGTGTGATTGCCACCCACCCAGCTGGATGGTTGTTTTATCATGGGTTGCTAAGTTGCTCATTCTAAATATTATATGAGACAGCAGGTACACAGACATTTCAAAAGCGTATTTTGGCTCATTACCAGCTGCTTGCATAGAACACACACCACACTCTGAAATGCAGATGATAGCATAGTAACAAGCATTTTCCCCAGCTCTTGCCGATATTGGGAGCACAGTAACACAGTGTGTAGGCACAGAGTGCAAGTCTCATCTGGAATATCCTTCCATGAAGGACACCAGACTTGTTCCCCTCCCCATGAATATGAGTGGTATTTCTGCAGGCACCTGCAGGTTACTGGGAATATACCAGCTTTGAGTGGGACTAAGAGATATCTGGGAAGTGGAGCAGATATGAGCTCCTCCAATCCCTGCAAGATATTAGGAAAGGGACAAGATCTCTAAGACAGCGATTAGAGAAGAGGTCTGGGTTGGGGTGATGTACTGAGGGAACAGTATACAGGTTTTCCTGTTTCCTCCTTGACCTGTGCCTTTATCCACTCTTGCTCCCAAAGAGTGAAAGCGGAGAGCAGAGAAGATTGGTACACTTTGGGATGGGTGGAGGTAGTGCAAGTAAGTGACTAAAACAATACCAGGGCACTGGTCAGATCATGGTGCAAGGGCAGCTTCCAATACAGCATCCAAGGGAGAGGATCCACCTTTCTGTGTATTGGATCTCTACTCTTATGCACTAGCAGCCTCCTGCACTAAGAAGTTCATTTTTCTCCTACCAGGAATGAGGAAGTAGAAGGAGTGGGTAGTGACTTCAAGTACATTTGTTGCCAGATATGTTTATGTGCCATTTATTTGATATAACAAATGAAGGACTCTAAGAGAGATCACCATCATTCCCTGCAAACATCTGGATTTTTTTGCCTCTGCTGTAAATGCTCCAGCTGCCAGCACAAGCAATAAATCCTATCAGACCTCATTTGACAGCACTGCACACGTCTGTGAGCGGTGCTTAAGGCAGGACGCTCCCCTTAATTTGAGTAAAGACTTTGATTAAGAAATGTACAATGGGGAAAGAAACGACACTTGTTTTAATAGGGCAAGGGTGGGAGTGGGGTGAGCGAGACCAATGGAAAAAGAAACCTTGTCACTATGTCATGTTTAATCTGGTTCCTTGCCAGTTTGCTAAATTCAATTCAGATGCATGATCACACCTTAATGAATTCAATGGGAAAATTAAAATTTAACTATCTGCTCATGAAATGTTCATGGTGTTGTGTTTAATGGCTAAAGACAAGATATGTTAAGTCAAAGGAAAGGAGATAGCAGTCTGGTTTCCCTGTCAGTACACTCCTTAAAACATATTTCATCCTCTGTGTTTCATATTCAAAAGTAAATATGAGTTTAGACAAAAAATGGGTTCTTAAGATCTTTAGGGATGGGGTTGCCACAGGTCAGAAGGCTGTGTCAGGACTTCAGTGAACTCCACAAGAGTCCATGGGCTGGTGTAGAAACGTGTGATGTGGGACTTTGGGCTTCAACACTGATCTGCACCTCTTGAGTGCCCTTGACCATGGCTCTTGGGCCACAGATCCTATCTGTGCTCTATGCTGCTACTCAAAGGGACTGGCCCTTGGTGGCTCACAAAGCAGAAGAAGCCACAGGCAGGCAGTGATGCATGAGCCCGCAATGAGATTCCTTTCAAAGCAATCCCCTTGAGGAGTTGAAACTTGAAGAGGCACTGCAGTCGTCCTCAGGTCTGCACCGTTCTTATAGCCAGGGCAGAGTCACGATGGCAGAGGCCACAGGTCTGTGTGTGCCTTAGGTGTGCCTGTAGTCTGAATGAGGGCTATGAATGCACACGGGGAGTCAATCATGGGTATTGCTCATTTAACACCAGCTTGGAGGATTCAAGAAGGCCCTTTGAAACTTATGGAAGTCCTTGTGTCATTTGCAAAGGTTGCCAATTGTGTAAAGGATGCAGCTCTTAACTGGGCTCAGGTCCTTGAGAAAATCCTTGTGATTTACTTATAGCTGCACATATGTAGTGACATTGGAGGTTACAAGTACTTTCTGTGCTGTAACATTACCTCTGCCAAGGATTGCTGCATCTGACTACTCTGAAAATGAATGCATTGAGGTACCTCAGTTCTCCTGAGAATGAGGGATAGAAAAGTATCACAGCTGGAAGGGAGGAAACTCTTACTGCTCCACTGGGTCAAAGCTCGGCTGATTTATACCTGCAAAGCATCCAGACTGGAGCTGCTCTGGAGGCTGCTATCTGAGTTGGATAGAGACCTCCAAAGGAACTTTCATGTATCACAGGAAAGTGGGGGTTTTATAGAAATCAGAAAATCCGCACCCTCCCCATCCCCATCAAATTCTGATCCATGCACAGATCTGAACATAGAACCTCTGTATGAGCATGAAATTGAAATCATGTACATATAAGCTGTAAGTCACTTGGAAATGCAGTCACACTCAAGAAGCTCGGGTAGATGGAGATGGTTTAGCACTGTGGCTAAATAAAAACCATCAGTTCTGGCTTCACTTTAACTCTGTGTTGTTTTCAAAGTTATACAAACACTGCCTAGTGGTCACTGAACACTCCATAAACCAGGAGTGGGAGGCGGGAGTAAATCCAGGGA
Source organism: Forpus xanthops (assembly GCA_032466535.1). NCBI lineage: Eukaryota > Metazoa > Chordata > Aves > Psittaciformes > Psittacidae > Forpus > Forpus xanthops. Next base: position 7,183 of record JASSUY010035273.1, read on the forward strand.
AAGAGCAATCTCACTGCAGATGCCTGATTAAAGAGGCATAAAAGGTAAGCAAGAAAAGGTCAAATAAAAATGGCTGTGGAGGAAGCAATAATAGCGACACATTCCACCCCTTGCCATTGATTCCTGGGAAATATGCGGGAGATTCAGGCAGAGTGTAAAACCTGAAAGCTCAGCAGAAAGGGCTGGAAATACCAGAAATGTCTGCAATTTTTAATCCTTTCTGCAGACATAAGAAATAAGACCTTTCTGCTTTGGAATGAAACCTTTGCATTCGTCTGCCTGACATTCACTATAATAGATGCTTCCTTTAACCTCTCCATCCTCCCAGGATGCTCCAAAGCCAGCAGAGGACCTCTTGGCTCAAGAGGCATGCCCGCTTGACGTTCCAACTTGTAGCAGGAGTTAGTCGAGGTGAAAACATAGTACATCTTTCAATATTATTCATTTGAAAAGTTTTAGAGGCAGATGGATGGTTGGAAGGGTAACAGTTAAACAGACAATGTTTTGGTTTTGTAATCTAAATAGCTTTCTTTTAATCAAGATGTTTGAGGTTTCTTTAATAGAAGATTCAATGCTATTAGAGAGCCCTGCCAAGCCTGAAACCCCTTGTGCTTAGTACTCATGTAAGTAACAACGCCTGCCTGCAAGAGCCTATAGTCTGAGTAAATAAGGCAGGGGATGGGCTGGGAATGCCAAAGAAGGTGCACCGAAGGTTACAAAGCAGGCTGGTAACCCAGCCCTGTGCCAATATGAGTACAATGTGAGCATAAGGCAATGCAGAGGCAGCTGCATTTAGGATCACAAGGAATGTTTATATCCATCAGACTGCCCAGCATGCTGGAGGAAGGCAATCTCTGGTTTGCCCCTGGTGTGATCAGAAACGAGCAGTCACAAGGGGCCATGGAGCCCAGCTCCATGTCAGCTTTATGCTTTTTCAGCAAGCATTTGTGTGAGGGCATCTCAAGGTCTTCAGGCAATGCTTGGCTGGAGCATCAGGCATCTCACCTCTGTCACCCTTTATTTGAAGTTAGTCATGGACCAGATTGAGGTCAACAAATGATGTCCATAGGCAGGAGAGAGGCCCTGGCTATGGGTATGAGACACAAGCTTCTTGCAAAGATTAGCACTGTGTGTCTTAGACCAGTGCAGAGCGTGTGCCCAGCACCCGACCACCTTATGTACAGCCGATCTCTTAATGAGCACAAGACGGCAAGCCAACAGCCTAATGATCCACCAGGATGCAGGAGAAGTTCTTAATTGAAAGGCAGAGGCAGAAACGCTGGAACAAGCACAGTCTGATGGACAAGGAGCAGCCCAGAGCATGGAAATGAGACAGAGCACCTTGGGGGAGCAGCAAACGGCATGTTCCCTGTGGCTCTTACAAAACTGCCCCAATGGACTGCCTCTGAAGCAAACAGAATGAATCAGCCCTGCCATGCCTTCCCCTTCGTGATGGCAGATTATTATCTGCAGATATGCAAAGTAATGCAAATGAGGCTATAAAGATATTAATTATGCTGAAGGAATTAACTGCTTATTAATTTAAACTTCCTCCTCAATTATTTTCATTACTATTCCAGTTAGAGGAAAGGGCATGTTCCAGCCCTGGTGCTTCCCAACAGTCTCACTATCCCACAACCTTCTTACAGCATTCTTTCCCCATGGAAGGATGTTCCTCAGCACGGGGCTGCTCAGCCCTTCTCATCCCTGCTGGTGCTGTCTGGAGGCAGTGACCCATGCCCGCTCACAGCAGTTCTGCTAAGGGCTATGGCCAGTGCTCCAGCAGGCAGGACATGAGGCAGGTTGCAAGGCTGGAAGCGGGTCAGCTCCCTTGGATTGAATCAGATGATTTCCCCACGCCTCAGTTTCCTCATCTTCACTATAATAAGGCTTCAATGCTCTTGAGAAACCAGAAGCAAAAGTCTTTGAAGGATATAACATTAAAGCAAGATTCAGCAGCATGTTAGGAAATGTATTGTGAAGGGTCATTTTGTGGCATCCATAGAAACAGCCAAGAGATTTAACACTGACAGTTATTGTCACCCCTTGTTTTTGTTCACGGATATGCCCAGACTGATATACCAAGTCAATCTGCACATTGGCAACTTTCATCTGTTTCCACTCAAGCTAACACTATGAGCTGCTTGCATTAAAACAGTTAAATTACATGTACAACACTTAAACAAATACTGGTACCGTCATCAGAGATGTGAGCTGTGTCTGTGTGTGCTCTGTGATCCATCAGGGAGAAGGATCGGATTTGCCAGCCAGTTTGGTTATAATATTTAAATGAGGGATTGCTGCACTTGAAGCCGGAGGGTTAGGGTTTAGGTACTGCCACGGGAAGTACCTAAAATAAAGAGCTCATTGTGACACCTCTCAAAGGGCCGTTTAACCTGATCTCCATAGTAGAGATACCCACCCATGCTACTTGGTGCCTGCAGCCTTGATGCTGCTTGACACGGGTTGAGGCCTGCCCCAGAGATGTTACCACGTTAAATTCAGGCTGGAAAGGTGCAGTAGGAAATCGTAAGCGGCTTCTCTGGCACTACAGGAAGTGAAGAGCGGCTGCACAATCTCAGCCTGCACATCCCACTAACCCTGTCTGTTGCCTCAGACAAGACACAACTATATGTCAGGGGAAGGTATAACAGAGGAAACACATATGACACTCCCCTCCTCTAGCATAACCCCAGCCTTGGAGCACTTGCAACTCAGAAGTGGTTCCTATGTAGTTATAACCCCTCAGTGGGTTTCCTCCCATGTACTTACCCACTTTACTGTTGTAAGCTTGTAAACAACCCTATGTGGGGGTTAGCTGCCTATCCTTGCTTAGCACTGCATGGCATGGAGGCAGCAAGGCAAGGAGGGCTCCAAAGCCCTGAACGTTGAGCTGGGTTTTGTATGTATATAAGATAAAAGAATGTCCTAATCCATTCATGGCCCACCACATATTGCTCCACAAGCTTCATCCTTCTACTTCAGCATCACAGGAGGAGCCACGTGGACTCCTTTTCTGGTCACAGGGCAATAGTCCTGGGCTACTGCCTACCCATGGGACACAAAATCAAAGATGCTGAGTACCCCCCGCCATGCCGCACATGGTGGCTTTAATAAGCAGTCTGTCACTAATGCCATTGGTGTTCTGCGGGTTAGGATGTGTCTGATATATTATGGAGGGTTTAAGTGCTTGCTGCGATGCCTTTCCTTCCACTCCTGAGATGTAGGGAGTGCAGATCTGCATGGGGCACATGGTGCCTCATTAATTTTATGGACTGCAGCAGGTCAAGGTTGATTTCTTTCCCAAATATAATACCAGTAACCCCATGTGCTCACTAGCTTGGGCACACGGGGTACCATTTTATTGGCTCATGTGATGGCTTGCTGGCTGGTTTTATACTTTAATAAAACCTTTTGGCACGGCTGTGGCTTCTTGTTGTTTTACAATAAGGAAGAGAACAAATAGTCCTGAAACCCGACACAGAAGTTTATGAAACCAACAGGGAGATGCAGGGAGACTTCTAAGAACAATGCAGGCAGAGCTGCTGGCTGCTAATGAGAAGGAAATGTGTTATTTTTAGCTATCCAAGAAGGTGGAAGGTGAACAATCCAGCACAAGAACAACGAAAATCTGAAGTCCTATTCAGGAAGCCAGAAAACAAAGCCAAAACAACCAAAAAGCTGGCTCTTTGGCAGGGGGATTATTTCCCTAATGGGAAGGAGAGGACTTGGTAGATGAAAGAGCCTTGGGGTGTAAGCCAAGCCCTGTGATCAGGACCATGCATGGGGACCCAGTCTACAAATGCAGTCTGGGGTGAGCTGAGGTTCTCTGTAAGTTCTGGTCCCCAGGCAAGAGTGGGAACAAGGCTATGTGCATCCGAGAGACAGAGCAGCTCATCAGCAGATGAGGACCCTTTCAGGGCATGGAGGCACTCCGTCTGCCCATATCTGCAAAACAGGGAGAGGAAAGAAAGAGGCAGATGGGATGATGTGAGAGAAAGGAGCAGCAATGTGGCAGTGCAGAGCAGAAAGGACAGAGCAGACCCTGAGATCTGGAGAGGAAACATAAGCACAAAGCACTGCTCAATGTGCAGTGAGCTGTGCAAGCAAACCCCACAGCCTACTGTGGGAAAGAGGCTTGCTGGTGTTGATGTGAGGGTAGGATGGAGGCAGGGCTGAAGCTGGATAATCTTTAAGGTCCCTTCCAATCCAAACCATTCAGTGATTCTATGATTCTGAGGGTTACGCAGTGAGGATAAAACCATAGGCTTGATGTATTTGGGTAGTCAGAGGAGCTGTTACAAGGCTGTTGGCCAAGGGCTAGTGCCACTTCCTTCATGAAGCACTCCTTTCCAAGGCTGATGGACTAAAAACAATTAGCTGCTTCTATTCCTTTCTTTGAGACAAACAAAGGCATGAGGAAACTCTCTGGCAGTGCACAACGATTGCTTATAAAATAATTCATCCAAATGCCTGTGCAAATCAATCCGACCAGTAACCACTGAAAAGATATAATACTTGAAATGTAATGAAAATATAATCAGAATAAGGACAGGGTGAGCGCCTGGTGCTGCAGATGGAAACAATGGGAGTACTGTTGTGCACCTGAATGCTGAACAAAGGGGGAAATCTTATGGGTCTCTCTAAGTGACCCAAAAACCCCACTGTTTCTCTAGTTTAAAAGCTCAGAACACTAAATCTGTGCGCCATCCTATGCCTTATATCCCCCATATCACAGCAAGACACCTCTGCTCCCTCATTTGAGCACCTCTTTACCTCATCCCCACACCAAGGTTGCTACCACACTATCACCCAACAAATGCATGTCCCTCCTGAAGACTGCTTCTCAGCTTAATGTTTTATGGGAGCAATTAGGAGTGACTGTTATCCTTAAGGATCAATAGCTGGAATGGGTTTTGGAGCCCTGTGTAGCTCAGCAATGAGGGTGGTTTCTAACTGCCCTACAGATCAGATATTCCAGAAACAAGAAAGCTCTTTGGCTGCTCTAGGGATGGAGCAGGCTTGTTCTCTGCTCAGCCTCTCCACTTAGCAGGGTTTCAACCTTTCACCCTTCTCATCCTAGTGCCTGACCTGCCTCACGGTCACCCATCTTTTGCCATTCAAATGCGTGTTGCTCATACACCTCTGAGCCTGTGCTGCAGATGAGGGGAATGCACCCCACTCTAAAGAGAGAAGCAGCACTGGGTTTTATTGAAGTAAAAGAGTAATTACAGTTCAACACATTCAATTTAAGAGTATTGAACAGGACTTCATCCAGGTTCAGTAAGTTTGATGACAAGGTTCCCATTCTTGATTACTGCATGGAAGAAACATTTGAAGGAAAAATGAGTTAGAATTGAGTTAGAGTGACTCACACAGAGACCTCAGATGCAAAGGGTGAGGAAGACCTTCCCATTAAGTGATGAGGTTCAGAGTGGAACCTTTTGCTTTCTAAACTCCTTATGGAGCCGAGATGAATCTAAATCCAACCTTAGTCTCAGACATGGACAATGGTTAATGCCTAATGGAATTATCTGTACTATGCTTATAATAATATTGAGTAGCCGCGTAGATTAGTAATGCTTCATTAGTATTAATTCAGCACACGGTCACTACTGAGGATCTGCCATGGAGAGGAATCTCTTCAGCTCCCTGGTTAAGTGCAGGCCATGAGGCCCATTACTCCTTAGTCCTAACCAAAGCATGGCTGAGGGGTGATGTTAACTATCACAGCCTGGCATTAAGAAGGAGAGTTCCTATATGTTGCCACAAGGGATTTATATCTAAAGCAATAACTTAATGACATGGCAAATTCTTTAATTTCTTTGAGGATAAATTACCAGGCTAATCTTGTAATAATGCATTACAGCCTGAAAAAAAAAAGGAAGAAAAAGGGAAAAAAGAACTCGTGTGGCTAATCATGACAGGAATTGAAACCAAGACAAAGGATCGCACTGTGATTTGGCTGAGATTTCATGGGTGTACACTGGTGAAGGTGAGAGGAGGTCCATCACAGAGATACTGTTAAGGGACCATCAAAGCCAAGACCAGTCAAGATTTTGCCTATGTATTCAACAGCCGCTCATCTTCTGTGTCAGGAGCATTTGCCAGTGTCTACTGAAACAAAAGGCTTAAGATGGGTCTAAACCCACCTGGAGGTTGTTAGTCTGGGAACTACAGAGAGTTCATAAGGAGGCAGAAGGTGATGTGCTTGCAAAATGTTGTTTTAAAAAGCCCAAATGCACATTCTGAGGTCTTGCCAAAAAGCAGTTAGATAAAGAGAGGAAAACTAGGGTCAAAGGACTATCCTGAGAGGTCAGACCTGGCCACAACACAAGGTTGGACACGTGAACATGTATTCAAAAACCAAAACGTGGATGTTGTAACCTTGGGCTGAACCCCATCCTTAAGTGCACCCCCAAACTTCCCAGCTGACAGGACCCAGAAAATCCATCCAGCAGAGCAAGGTCTCAACAGGGAAGGTAATTGAGCATCAGAAGTGATTACGAGGAGATATAGTAGTGCCTGCCTCCTTCTGAAATCCCTAAATCCAGACAGGGCAGCTTTGCAAAGCCTTGTTGTAGCTCAACCTGTAATTACAGTCTGGATACCCATCAGGAGATAAGCTGTGGTCTGTGTTTATGCAGGATAATCTCAGGTTGGTTTCCGGGATGCTGGGAGGCTCAAAGCAGTGTGCGGAACATGCTTGTTTTCAAGGTGAACACATGAGGAGGTTGGAGAGCTGGGTTCTTTGTGCAGGGCTGGGCTTTTCTTGAAGCTGTTTTGGGGGTATTGGAGGGTCTCGAGAAGAGTGACAATGAATCCATCACACACCTGAAGGGGCCTACAAGGGTGCTGGAGAGGGACTCTTCATCAAGGACTGTAGTGATAGAACAAAGGGTGATGGGTTCATACTGAAACAGGGGAAGTCCAGGTTAGGTATGCAAAAGAATTCCTTTATTGTCAGGATGCTTAGGCGCTGTCACAGGGAGCCTAAAGAAGTGGCAAATACTCCATCCCTGGCAGTGCTCAAGGCCAGGTTGGACAGAGCCTTGAGCAACACGGTCTAGTGTAAGGCACTCTTGCCCATGGCAAGGGGTTGAAACTGGATGATCTTAAGGTCCTTTCCAACTCAAATCATTCTGAGATTCTGTGATCTATATTCCCCTTAATGAGAATTCTTTTTTTTTTAGTGATGCTTGACTTCATTCTATTTTTCCCTCTATCTTTAAGGAATTCAAACCATCCCTGTGACAGACTGGATGTTTTCTTCTGAGCTGACAGCACCTTGCTCATTAAATCCTGCTTTCCACCACTGCACAATGTCGCAATGAGGGACGGGGACGCAGTTTGATGCAAACAAAATGTCCGTTTATTCTCTCAAATCTTACACTTATATACTTTTCTCTTATCAGGAAGGCTATGTGTCCATTTCTAATTGGA